>JASCZI010241894.1:3861-51430 GCA_036250425.1 Stylosanthes scabra | reverse complement strand
AGTGGACGTAGGCAAAGGTTGTGCCGAACCACTATAAATCTTGTGTATCGTATCTTTATCCTTCATCTCTTTAATTACCGTCATTTATATTTTACAAGTGTTTTGGAAAGTACAAGCTCCTTGTAAGTACTTAAGAAGTGGCTTAGGTCCTTGGAAAAATACTAGTACAATCATTTGAGCAATTTATTTTCAAAGTAATTTAAGCTTCCGCAAAAATTATTCATTGTTGTTGAGATACTCAATTCACCCCCGCTCTTGAGTATCCGTGCTACGTGACTAACACTTAAGAGAGACAATAAAAAGAAAGTGAAGAAGAACTCTATAATACTATCCGAACTTGAGGCTCCAACATGGATAATTTCTTAGTTGCAAACTCAATTCATTAGAAAAGGGCAAGAAGTATAGTCATTCTAATCATTGTCTTTAATCAGTTACACTCCTCCTTGATTGTACTTA
Source organism: Stylosanthes scabra (assembly GCA_036250425.1). Classification (NCBI taxonomy): domain Eukaryota; kingdom Viridiplantae; phylum Streptophyta; class Magnoliopsida; order Fabales; family Fabaceae; genus Stylosanthes; species Stylosanthes scabra. The sequence goes on along the minus strand of JASCZI010241894.1, from coordinate 50,974 downwards.
ATTGATACATGATTCTGGTTTGCTTGAGGACAAGCAAAGTGTAAGTTTGGTGTTGTGATGCATATGCATCTTTCATGGTTTTAGGCCCTAGTTTCTTATGTTTTAAGTAGAAATCTAGTCTAATATTCAAGTAAATTAGCTCAAATTCTCATCAATTACTATCTTGAGTATTCTGTTATGTTTTTACAGGAATGTCAAAGAAAAGAAATTAGGAGCAGAAAATAGAAGATAACTTGAAGAAGAAAGAAAGAAACAGAGGAAGAAGAAAGAAAGAAACAGAGGAAGAAGAAGGCAAGAAACAGATGAAGCTTGGAATCAAAGAAACAGAGAGCTCCCCCAAGCATAACACAAGGTCAACCAAGCTCCCATGACACCAGCAAGTCATGTTTGGACCATGTCAGAGACCTCGAAGATAATGGTAGAGCAAATGCTTTTAGGGCATCTTCATCACCACCGGTCCTTCTACGGGTGGCTCAGATAACCTCAAAGTCCTTTATATGCTTAATCGGATCTTCTCCTGGCAGACCATAGAACTTAAGAAGCAGATTAATCAAGCCATATTTCAACTCAAAATTGGCATTCAAATTTGGGTATCTGGTTGTCTGATTTTCAAGGGCCAGACTCACATCACCCATAGTTTAACTCACGGCACATCTCCCATGATGGAGGTACCTGTATCAGAAGAAGAAGATATATCTAAGTAAAAATCAGAATTAGAGGAGTATGCAGAATTGTTTTAGGATGTCAGGTTTTCGATTTGAGAAAAACTCAATTTGATGCCTGACTTGTCTCGCACGACGAAGGGTTCTTTCTATTTCAGGGTCAAAAGCTAGCAAGTCGGGATTTGAATTTGACCTTAGCATCCAACAAACAATTCAAAAATGGACATGATGAACAATCTATCAAGCTAATTATCCTAAAAATCTAAAGAACTATCATATTTACACTATGAACATATTTACAAACAACAAAAAACGAGTGTACATTTTCAATTCCCCGGCAACGGCGCCAAAAATTTGACGAGGCTCCCAAGGCTGGTTCAGAATCCTTTAATTTTTAAAACAGGAATTCGTTGCAGATAGTTACGAACAAACTATGAGAGTTTCGTGCAAATTTAGAAAATGTGTCACAAAGCTTGCAACTAGTTAAAAATACCGAGTATTGAACTCGGGTCATTCTAACTAGGAATTGAAATATTGTGACTTGTGATTGGTTGTGAAAATATTAGGATTGCAATGGTTGAGAGTGGTGAACAAGAGCAAAATAAGAGATGACTTGTATTGCAAGTAATAAGAAGTGCTTGGTCTTGAGTTGAAGCATAATGTGTCCCTATGATCACCACTAATTCCAATTATGAATGGTTTTCACGTAATAAATCAAACCCACTCTGTCTAATGGTTGAGTGGGGGGAATTAATCTCGTTCCAAAGTTCTTAGGCTACTTGACTAATGCGAAGGACCAAGGTCTTTGGAACATGAATAATCCATCATGTTCACCTCGTTAAGGTCCACTCATCACTAGCAAAAGTCTAGCATTAACGGAACGGTTTTAACCCTATCCTTAATCCATTCTTATCCTTAGGAATTAGCGGCTAAGATCATCCACACTTCAACCCATGACCAAGACACAAGAACACTACTCCATATCCATGAGAAACAAAACATCAAACACTTGGCATGCATAGAAATTAAACATGGTAATTAGCAAGAGAAATGAACAATCTAAGATCATCAAATGGAATAAATTCACAAGAGAATCAACAAACATGCATAATCAAACCATAGATCATCAATATCACAATCATCAAATTAATTTCCAGCAAAATAAAATGAAGAACACAAGAACATAAAAGCTAGAATTGAGAATTAGAGAAATAGATGAGAGAAACAAATGTAAATTGCATTAATGAAGCATGAGTATCAATTATCCAACATTCAAACACTAAAATCAAGAAGAGTTTTGGCTAGTAGTGCAAATTAGAAAATGAAAAACAACTATGAACTAAGAGAGCAAATGAGAGAGATGGAAAACTCTCCCAAAAACCTCACTAAAACTATCTAAAATTCTAAATTGATCCTAATGGAAATTGGTGCCTCGTGTTTCAGTTGTTCCTCCCTCATATATGTCAAAATTTGGCCTTCAAATAGGCTTGGACCTGGCCCGGAAACTTGAAATTCCAATTTTCGCCTTAATTTTGATTCTGCCAGACGGTACCGTGCGGACGCACGGTCAACAAAACATGCAGCTTTGGTTTTGTACTCGCGCGGGCCGCACGAGGGGACCATGCGATCGCGTGGGTCTGGGCAGACATCGTCCTAAAATGCTCACAGGGACACGCGAAGACGCACAAGGGGATCGTGAGATCGCGCGGTGCCCTGTTTCTTTCTTCTTGGCTTCCTCATGTGATTCATTTGCTTCTAATGCCTTCCTTAGCCTCCTCTATGCCTTTCTCGATCCCTAAAAACCTAAAATGCACTAACAAATACATCAAGGCATCAAGTGGAATGAGATTTAATAATTTTCTACCACTTCTAAGACTAAGTTAACATGCATTTTATCTATGGATTGTATATAAGCAAAAGTTTGAAAACATGGCTATTCACAAGCAATTGTGTGGATTTTTGGTTGATAAACCCATCAATTCTAACACTTTTTCTATCATCAAATATGGGTTCATCAGGCGGCAACACGGTGAGGCTGTGGTGGAGGGAAGAAGAAAGAGAGAGGAGATCACGACGAAGAAGAGGAAGAAGCAATGGCAACGCGGCGGTGATGTAGATATCGAAGGCGGAGATGAGTTCGGATGAGAGTAGTGACGAAGATGAGGTTTGGTTGTTATTTTGGTGGGGGAGAGCGTGGAAAGAGGGGAAGGAGCCAGAGAAGATGAGTTACAGAAGATGAGGCGTGAAAGAGAAAGTGAAGGAAATCTATTGATTTGTTGGTTGAGTTTATTATTGGTTACCCAGTGTTTTTCTTTAATAAATTGAAAAGGTACAATGTTAAATAATCAAATATTTATTTTATGATTCAAAAGTATTATTATAAAAATCATATGTATACAATATTTATTTGTCTTGCAACTTATTTTCAAATAATTATTCTAATGTAAAATTAGAAAGTATCTAATTAATTTTATATTGGATCACAAAATAATTAAACCCAAAATCTCAATAATCTAAATTAGATTATCAAGTCCTTAATACTTCTAAATTACTAATTATAATAAAAAAAAATTTAAATACACATAATACTCAATTGTATATAAAAACTTGATAAGAATTTCAATTAATTTAAACCCAAATTATAAAGAAGTATATCTAATTACTTTTAATAAAATAAAATAATTTATGAAAATAAAACATTAAACAAATAAAATAGGTGTTAAATAACTAATAATTGAATCTTTAAAAATTAGGATCTTATAGTGGAGAATAAAAATTATCTACTAAGATAGAATACATATTAAAATATAAAATACATATTATAAATGAGTTAAATTATAAATATACAAAAGTAGGTTTTTTAATTGAAATTGTACTAATAATAATGACAATAATATTAAAAGAAATAACAATAACAACAACACTGATAATGAAAATCATAAAAATAATTATTATATTTTAATGAGTAATATTATATATACAACTCTTATTGTCAGTTAAGTTTAATAAAATTGGTTCAATTTTAACTAATATATTTTCATCACTAAGAGCATATAACAAATAATTTTATTGACCTACACACTCAAATTTTATGGTCTAGATTAGACTTAATTGGGAAAAAATTGTACATATAATATTGTCATCTTTATTTTAAGTTAATTGACTACCGCTTTTAGTAATTGATTAGTATTAGTTTAATTATTTTAATTATTTATTTAGGATTATATTAATTATATTAATTACTTTCAAATTAAATAAATAATTTGTCATTACCAATTTTTTGTTTTCAATTTTTTTAAAAATAAAATATACTTTTTGTTCCTTAAACTTATCAAAATTTTAAAATTACCTCTAAATTTTAATTTATTTCAATTTTATCCTTAATATATTCAATTAACATCAATTTATCCTCATCTTCATTTTTTTTTTTCAAATATGGTCAACATTTCTTTTTCCAATTATACCCTTTATCATTTCCAGCAAAATCATTTTCTTCTCTCTTGGAAACAACCCTCCATCCCCACTATCAGATCCTCAAACGCGTCTTCCACATTTTCTCATCATCTCTTTTGTTATGTGCTCATCGCCATCAACTTCGTGCTGGTTCTATGCTCGCTGCCACCGCCGCCTCTTCCTCTCCCCTCCGGTTTTGTGCTCGTCGCTGAATCTTCCTCTTCTTCGTATGTCGCCGCAGCCTCCTCTCCCCGCCGGTTCTGTTCTCGTCGCCGCCGCCTCCTCTCCCCGCGGGTTCTGTTCTTCTCGCCGGTTCTGTTGTCGTCGCCGCCTCCTCCTCTCCCCATCGTAGTGTGCATCTGCTTCCTTCTATTTAATGTTGTTTTTGTTGTTATTATTGTTGTTGAGGGGTTGGGTTGTCAATTTTAGTGAATTTGTGAGGCTTAGGGTGAGATTGAATGTGGCAGCCACGGTGGTATGTGGATGATGAGTTATTTTTTATGAGTTGATAATGATAATAATGGTTGGGGTTGCGGTGGGATGGGGGAGTGTTTTTCCAGTAGATTAGAAGATCAAGAAGTAGTTGATGAGGTAAGTGGTGGTGCAGGAGACTTCAATGGTAGGGTAGAGGTTGTTTTAGTGGCATGAGATATTGGTGGTGGTGGTGATGGTGGCCTTGGGAGGAGATGGGGTTGGGACAGAAAAGGTAGGAAGAAATGGAAGTGAGGTTGAAATTTTGTATAAACTTAAGGGCATAATTGGAAAAAATTAATTTGACTAATAGTTGACTTGCAAAAAAATTAGAAAAAAAAAAGGTGAAAATTGAACTTGTTAAAATTGAAACGAATTGAAATTTAGAGGTAATTTTAAAATTTTGATAAACTTAGGAAAAAAAAATATAATTTACCCTTTTTAAATATAATGAATAGCAAGTAGTAGCTATCGAATTGATATAAGGCATGCACCATCACACAGCATGTGAATGTTCTGTATAAATGAATTTCTTTAAAAGTGAAAAAGCAATGCAGTAATCATACTTTTTAGAGTAGAATTCGTTAATGGCATTTCTTTTATTATAATTTAAAAAAATAAAAATTCAATTCGTCATTAACGAATTTTTTTCTCGTATTTTATTTAAAAACAACCTTTGGTGATTGATGAATCGATGGACAAAAAGAAGACAAAAAAAATTAAATTCGTGTATGACTAATCCCATTTTAAATTTTTCAAAAGATCAACTAAAGGAATTCGTCAATAACAATTGCACCAGACCTACTATTCCTTATTCACAAAATCCACCAAATTGTTCTGATACTTTAATAAATGACATATCGTGCTATAATATTTAGGAAAGTTTTTCAGTATACCACTTTAGCGGTATACTCGATATACCTGTAATCTGTAACTGTTGATTTTGATTTATATTTATATTTTAAGTTTTTTTAATCAAAATCAAACGGTTACAGATTACAAGTATACCGAATATACTGCTAAAGTAGTATACGAAAAAATTTTCCTAATATTTATGTGTTACTACAAGTTATGCTTAACAGCCAGTACGTATCTAAATTATATCATGTTCTAATGTTGCGAATTACCGATAATAAAAAGAATACAAATATATGTTAAGAATGAAATGGATATTAAATAAGTTAAAAATATATGTATTCGAGAATCATATCGTTTCTGCAAATGCGGAATAAATCGGTCAAACTCGAACGAATGAACTGGACCTAAACCATTAGCCCGCCAGGTCATCGGAGGCAGCGCGCATCCACAGGTAGACAAGTAGTACCTTTGGATCACGGTAGGAACACCAAGTAAAATCCTTCAAAAAACGCACTCCAACTTGCAACGTTGGATAACCAAACCTTTACATCTCATTGATGGCCAAAGGAACAAGATTTTTTTATTTCAACTAGTGCTAACAATCATATTATATCAAACTGAATCAATGAAAATTATTATAGTGTTAATAATTATTATATAATGTAAAAACATTGATTTTCCCCAAATTTTTGTTGATATAATACTCATAATTATACTAAACCAATTCAACTAAAATTTATAAATAATTTAATTAAGTTTAAATGATGTAAAATATTATTTTATTATAATTTTATATTATTAATTTCATTATAAGCATTTTAGGATTTTAATAGTTTCAATAAATACTTGTAGCATATAATAATATAATATGTATAAATTTATTAATAAATTAGTAAAATCTAAAAATAATATTTATTTTAATATAAAAATTAAAAAACACTTATAATAAAGAGAAAAATAATTAAATTTTATATAATTATTTAATTATAAACGGGCTAACAGTTCAATTAGTGACCCAACGGTTGAAACTCTAATTCTGTAACCCTATAACCTGAACGGGTCGATTATCGGTTCGGTTCTGAAACTATGGTTATATAGTGACATATTTGATTGTTGATTTTTTCTTTGGACATAGCATTACATAGCATTTTTTATGCATGTTAGTCTTGTGTACATCTTATCCTGAAATGCGTATATTAATTAACCTTATTAACAGAACAACTATTTATAGCAAAACACCTCATCATCATCATGATATAATCTTGTTTGAACGAAAGCTTGCCTCAACAAACATATATCGAAAGTAATAGAAATTATTGGGTGTGCAAAGTATTAATTTGTTTCTGAAATTTAGAATACATGGAAAAGAAGGGAAAATTAGTCCTTTTATCAATTATTTCATTCGTCCTCGTGGCGGGAATCGTCATAGGGTGTGTTCATAGCGGTTAAAAAGAAAAGCGACGGTACAAAGATACAAACTGAAGAAAGGTTTGTGCGTGTCATGTGCCACAACACAGAAGAGGACCGACTAAATCTATGTCGTGAGGTCTTAAGCAACGTTGACGGTGCCTCTACTGACGATCCCAATGCGTACATTGGTGCCGCACTAAAAAAACACGCCGGTTACTGTCAGATTTTATCCCACAGTATATTGTCGGATTTTCCATCGGAGTTTCCGTCAGATATGACATGATGTTGTTTCGACGAGCAACATTTGCATCGGATCCGTGAAGTCGACGAAAATTCCAACGAAAAGAATTGGCGGATATGACATGATGTTGTTTCGACGAGCAACATTTGCATCGGATTTTCCGTGGGACTGATTTCCATCAGATTCCTATCCGACGAAAATATCCAAAACTGCTTCGTCCATATTTTTTATGTTTTCCGTCGGACTTATCCGACGAAAATTACCGTTAAACCTTTAAAATCCGATGAAAATATATTTCCGTCAACCTAGGAACCGTTAGATACGAATCTGACGAAAAATTCGACGAAAGCCAACGAACAGTCGATTTTCTTGCGAAAATCCGACGGTAATAAGCGAATTTCCTGTAGTGCCGCCGTGAAGGTAGTTACATATGATGTCAACAAGGCTCTAAAAATGACCTGAATGCCCTCCATAGATGACAAACACATTAAGATGGCACTTGATGGATGCAAAGAACTCATGGAGTTCGCATTGAGCAGCCTTGAACTTTACTCCAATTTGCTTCAAAACAACGATATCAATTCTTTGCAAAACCAAATCCCCAACCTCAAGAATTGGATGAGTGCTATCATCTCGTATCAACAATCATGTTTGGATATCTTTGAGCCTTTGAGGACAAAAATGAGGATGAGACGAAAATCAAGGAGCAACTACAAACGATGAGCTTGGACCGTGTTGAAAAGATATCCTTCATAACCTTGACAATTGTTACTGGATTGGAAAAGATTGTCGAAGATCTTGGGTTCAGTTTAGATGTCAAGAATAACGCTTTGCAACACCGTATTCTTCGCGAAGAGGTTAATAAGGAAGGGTTCCCAAGTTGGATCTCCAAATCTAATCGCATGCTCTTGGACCAAGAGGGGAACTCTCGTGTTATTCCCAATGTTGTTGTTGCTAAGGATGGTTGTGGAAATTTTAGGACCATTCAGGATGCAATTAACTCCTACCCAAAGAACAAGATTTTGAAGGGAAGATACATTATCTATGTTGTCATTGCACCGTTCCAACTAACGCAATAAACATTTTTATGTATGGGGATGGTCCTACTAAGACAATTATAACAGTTCACATGAACAGAGATCTTGATAAACTCCAAACCATGGACACTGCAACCTTCGATAATTCATTTTTTTCTTTTTTTTTATTATATAATATTCAAAAATATTTGGGAGATAATAGAAAAACAACCTAAAATAAGGTTCACAAAATTAACCCTAGCACGAATATTCAACCCGACCTAATCTATTTAGGGTTTACAACCTAAAACGTACCCTAACATAAAGTTACTTTATTTTATATTTTTTAATTACTATTGAAATAATTGGATAATATTAAATATGGAAAATTCCAACCATGTTCACACAAACAAGATTTTTCTTCGTGTCTAACCAAATAAAAAATATATTCTTTGAATATTTATTAAATAGATAATGTTGTTAGGCCAAAATATCGTTTTTCCCTAAGTCTCAAAAGGGCAGGATTGTTCGACTCATATTCTGAAAAAAATCTTTACCGACTAAATTCAAACCAGCAGGAATTTTAGTCGAAAGAATTAGCAGTCGAAATAAATTTCGCGCCATGACGATACAGGTTCGGTTTTATCCGAACAGACTGACTGGAGATCGTGGGCAGTTTTTACTTCCAGAGCAAGGCAGAGAGGACAACGTGGGTGCTGAGTTTGGGGAATAAGCAAGTACCTTGATCGTGGAAAGAATTGGACGCGGTTGTTTCATCTATAAATAGGTAAAGTGAAGCATTCAAAGACACTCAGAGATTGATTCACAACCACTGAAATTCCTAAGCAAGTTCCTAGTCTCTTCAGGCGCAACGAAAGAACAATGGAGTGCAAGTGCTGCATGTGAGTAGTCGAGAGTACTTTCTTTCATGTCTTTCATTTCTTTTATTAAATCTTTCCTTTATTCGCTATTATAGTCAATAGGTTATGTGATGCTATTTCTTTCATTTGATCATTTGCTTGTTTCAATTTTACGTTGTTTTTACGCATTCATTACATCGTTAATAAAATCATATGAGCTTTGGCTTCATTTCGTGTTGCTTGATTGATCAAAAGAACCCATCTATAAATTGGACTCGTATCCCGCTCTTCGATCTGAGATTGTGGTACTCTGCTCTCAATTCGACACTGTCGAAAAAATTAAGCGAAACAAATTGGCATGCCCGGTGGGACCAAATCGTCAAGTGAGTTGTGAGTTCGCATGCATAAGATCCGTTTGCGAAGTGGAAAAGAAATAGTTGCCATGGCTGAAGAAAGGGCTTTTAACTCGTCGACGTCCACGAACGATTCAGCAGCAATGGATAAGACGCAACCTAGCCCCTCAAGGACGGCGTCCATGCCATTAACTAGCCCAGTGAGTACACCATTGCAAGGGAATGCCAGTAGTTGGGTTCCCCCCCAACAACATGTTTCCCAGCAAACTACCAGTGGATGGATGACCTCGCCCACCAATGTGTGGGTGCCTCCTCCGGTGGCTAGTCAAGGTGTGTGGCCAGAGTTTGGCCTGCCACTTAACTATACACCCCCGATGAAACCGGCGTCCAGAGGTCAAGGGATTTTTATGATTAGGAATAATCTGGTTTATAGTAATCCAACTCCTAGTACTCAGCACATCCCTCCAAGGTGGTATCCTCCCCCTCCGCAAGGGGGTAATTATGGATATTCGAACAACCCACAACCCTCTTTTGGGGCTTATGGGATTGGAGGAACACCCCTTAATTTTGGGACATACAATCCCACAAGTTACATATAGTAGCCTTCAGTATTCCTCGAATCCTACTAGCACACCAGTTCCCCAGCCTACTCAGGCTGCAGAGTCACTCCCACAGGTGGTATCAACTGGGAACAATAGGACAATTTTCCCAGAGATGTCTAGGCAGATGCCAACCAGCTCTAATTATGTTAACAACATAGTTGAGTCTTTAGCTGTCTTTAGACAGCAAATTGAGGAAAGCCATCACGATTTGGTGAATTTGTTAACTCAACAAATGGCAACAGTGTTAACCCCTATGATAGAAAATAACAATGCCAGGATAGATCAGGTGGCACAGCAAGTAAATGAACTGGCGGAAAATTTTAATCCCCAACCTCCTAGGCATCAGATGTATAACCATAGAAACCCGCCAGCGATTTTAGCAAGAGACGATGCCGAAAATCGAGCCGAAGGAGCGAATGCCGCCCAAGCATATGGGAATAATATTACCCAAGCCGTAGAACAAATTTTAATTTAAGCAGGGTTCAACTTAGGGGTAACTAACCAGCCTTATTTTGTTTCACCATTTCCAAATTTCGTTAAGCAAGATGAACTCCCTAGGGGAATCAAGGTACCCAAGTCACTAACTAAGTTTTCAGGTGAGAGTGGCGAATCGACAATCGATCACATAGCTCGCTATACTGTCGAAATAGGAGAACTAGGAAATGATGAATATTTGAAAATGAAATACTTCCCATCATCTTTGACAAAAACTGCTTTCACTTGGTTCTCAAATTTGCAGCCTAATTCGATCCAGAACTGGGCTCAATTAGAACGTAGCTTCCATGATCAGTTCTTTAGAGGGGAATTGAGAGTGACCCTCTCTGACCTGTTCACAGTAAGGAGAGAAGAGAATGAATCGATTGATGACTATTTGATTCGCTTTAAGAACATGAGGAATAAATGTTATACCCCTATTCCTGAACCAGAAGTAGTTAAGATGGCCATAAATGGCCTAAATTTCAATATTCGGGAGAAATTAGTGAATCAACAATTTCTAGACTTTGCCCAATTGGTTGAGAAAGTCACACAAATTGAGAAACTGAACAAGGAGAAAGAAGAATTTGAATCGAACAAAAAGAAAAGCTTCTTTGGTAAGAGAGTTTCCTAATTAGAAGGTTTAACTGAAGAGGAATCGAGCTCTGAATCTGCTTTTGCAGCCGAGTTAAAAGATGGTCCACCGTATGCATGTTGAAATCTTAATACAGCGAAAGATAAGGCACCTTTTGTGGGAGGAAAGCCTTACTCTTTTGATTTAACAAAAGCTGAGCATATATTCGATGTTCTTTTAAAAGATAAGCAGTTAGTTCTCCCTGAGGGGAAGCAAATGCCTTCCGTAACTGAGCTTAGAAATAAACGATTTTGCAAATTCCACCAGACCTCTGGACATTATACTAATAATTGTGTTCGTTTTAGGGATTTGGTTCAGAAGGCGATTGAAGATGGAAGGCTGAAGTTTGCTGAGAAGACAGAGATGAAGATGGATGCTGATCCATTTCAAGTCACGTCTAATTTTGCTGAAATGGAAGATGTGTTTATTGTTTCTGCGAACATGGCCATGATGGAACCCCTGTCGGAAGAGGAAGCATTCGAGCTTGATATGTTTGAAGCTGAGAGACCAATCTACCCTAAGGCTGGAGAAGATCTGCTGGATTTTTTACTAGGCAAAGAGAGGGAGAACGCAATGTTGCTATATGTTCGAGATGCAGCGCCTTATTCGATTCATTGGCAGCCAAAGCTTATGGGTCCTATAAGAGGAGCAAAGAAAGGATGTTTCAGGAAAAAGAAAAGCAGGCTATGTTGCTAAGGAATCACACGCCAAAAGATGCTAGTGAGAAGCTCAAGGGGCAAGATATGCCTGTCCGACAGCAAATGAGGACAGTAGTGACGGTCGATGGAAAGCCTCAAGGGTTTTCAAGTAAGACCCGAGTTCCTCCTAGCAATGTGTCTCACAACAAGTGGGTGTAGAACAATGCACCTAACTATTCTCGACACTCGCATGTAGCTTGGAAACCAAAGGGGCAAGCCGACTACAGTCCCCGATCAAAAGGCCATCAGAGGGGAGTCTACTCTCAGAGAGGAACCCCATCAAAGAGAGGAGGTAGCTTCAGAGGTCATTCCCGAAGGACAAGTACAAGGGCTCCCTTCATTCCAAGGTCTGTGGCTCACCCAGAGCCATTTGTTGATGGAAGGATGGAGGGCCCTTATCCTGAATTGATTCGTGGAAAGTTGACAGAACCAAAAGGACCTCGCCAAATTGACCTCAGGGGAGTGGCAAGGACAGAGTCGGATCGTCCCATGAGTGATAAGAAGGTAGGAGTTAGTAAAATGCCAGATAAGATGGTCGATACTGAAAGTCCAAGGAATTCTCCTAAGGGTATCGAGGACAGAAAAAAACCAGCTATGAATACTCATTCACCAGCCAAAAGTGAGTCCCCGAGCAAGGGTGGAAAGCAATCCTTGATGCAGTTGTCAGAAGAGGGAGAAAATGACTCTCTTGGCACTATATTCGACGACGAATTGGATGTCATGTTCTGAGAAAATGGTTTTGGATTCTGCAGAACAATTTCGGTGCTACCCTTTGATTTCCAAGGGAATCCGGAGCAACCATGGGGTTGTCTAGAGGGAGACTGTGACGATATCATTCCTAGCGACGAATGCAAATTCGTGGAAGACAGATTGATCAAAGAAGGTTTGTTCGAGAGGATAGACGAAATCACCAAGGGACACCTTCGACCTCTCCACATAAAGGCTAAGGTGGAGCGATTAGTGATCAACAGAATCCTGATAGATGGCGGAGCCGCAATTAATTTGTTACCCGAAAGCATGCTTCCTTTATTTCGTAAGACAGTCGAAGACCTCATTAAGACTAATCTTGTCGTGATTGGTTTCAATGGGAAGTCCACTACTGCACTAGGGATGATACCGTTAAGGGTGAAAGTAAGTAGTGTCGAGAGACCTACTGTGTTCATAGTGGTTCCTACCAAAGCCACATTCAACATGCATTTAGGCCGGGATTAGATCCATGGATTTGGGGCGATCCCTTCTACACTCCATCAGAAACTAGTACCATGGGACGAAGATGGAAGCATTGAGGAGATTGAGGCTGATGATAGCCCTTGTTTTGTTGATCAGATAAATGTTAATTTCAAGGAGTACCATGCCAGCGTCAAACCCTTGGAAATTAATATGAGCACCTTTGACCCATACCTTATCAAAGGATGCTATGTTGGAGCCTACGGCATGAAGTTGGTTCCAAAGGCCAAGGAGAGCTTGGCCGAATCATCGACTTGATGGATTGGTCGAGTCATTGGGCTCGGCTCTCGGCCTACATGGCTGAGAGGAAGGAATGCACAGGGGAGCGTGCATTAGACTGTATATATGACCTGGATCCTCTTGGATTCGAAAGGTCAGATTTATTTTCTGAAGATTTGCATAATAAGCAAGTCGAAGTACAAGACCCTCTTAAAGAAGTCAAAATTGGAGGTAAAGGCCGCATCACTTATGTAGGTCGACTAATCAGCCCCATTTTTAGGGAAAGCTTGATCAAGGTGTTAGAGGAATTCCAAGATTGTTTCGCTTGGGATTATGATAAAATGCCTGGTTTAGACCGAGGACTTGTAGAGCATCGGTTACCTTTAACCCCAGATTTGCTCTAGAAGTTATGGTAAAGATCAAAGAAGAAATCGAACTTCTTCTCAAAGCAGGGTTCATACGAACTACTAGGTATGTCGATTGGATTTCAAATATAGTCCCTGTACTGAAGAAAAATGGCAAATTGAGAGTTTGTATTGATTTCAGGGATCTAAATAAAGCCACGCCTAAAGATGAATATCATATGCCCATTGCAAAAATGCTGATTGACTCTACATCAGGAAGCGAAATTCTGAGCTTCATGGATGGCTACTCCGGTAATAACCAGATTTTTATAGCCCAAGAAGATGTGTCGAAAATAGCCTCTTGATGCCCCGGGGAAATACGAACTTATGAATGGTTGGTTATGCCGTTCGGATTAAAAAATGCCGGAGCTACTTATCAAAGGGCGATGAATGCCATTTTTGATGATTTCATTGGTAAGTTTATGGAAGTTTACATCGATGATGTGGTTGTCAAGTCCGAGTCGAAAGATTTTCATATAGAGCACTTAAGAGCAGCTTTTCGATGAATGAGAAGCCATAAACTTAAGATGAATCCGCTAAAATGTGCATTCGGTGTAACTGCAGGAAATTTTCTGGGATTCATCGTTCAAAAGAAAGGCGTGGCGGCAAGTGCAAGGAAGTGATGGAATCCTCACCCCCAAGGAATAAGAAAGAACTTCAATCTTCCCTTGATAAAGTTAATTTCCTTCGACGTTTCATTTCAAACTTAGCTGGAAAAACGAAAATCTTTACTTCTTTGTTGAAACTGAAACAGCGGGAACAATTTACATGGGAGAAAGGACACCAAGAAGCATTCGGCGCTATCAAAAAGTACCTGACCTCACCTCCGATTCGACAAGGACAGCAACTTAAGCTTTACATAGCTGCATCAGAAACTACTCTTGGAAGCATGTTGGCTTAGCAAGATGAAGATGGGAATGAAAGGGTAGTTTATTATCTTAGCCAAACAATGACTGATGTGGAGACTAGATATACCCCTGTCGAAAAGCTTTGTTTGTCTTCGTATTTCTCTTGTACGAAACTCAAAAGTTATTTAATTGGTAGGAACATCTATGTTATTTCCAAATTTGGTGTTATCAAATACATGCTTTCCTATCCCATTTTAAGAGGTCGAGTCGGAAAATGGATACTCAGTTTAATTGAATTCTCGTTATTTCATGTTCCCGCTAAAGCTGTCAAGGGGCAAATACTGGTCGATTTTTAGGCAGACCAACCCTGTGTGGAAATTGAGCCAAAAGACAGGCCCCTAGATGAAGAAGTAGTTGTTAGTTACTTTGAACTACCAACATGGAAGATGTTTTTCGATGGCTCAAGCCACCTACAAGGGGTTGGGATCGGAATTTTGCTAATATCCCCTGAGGGAATCCCGACAAAATTTCGGTTTCGACTCCACGACCAACTTTCCAATAACAAAGCCGAATACAAAGCCTTGATAACAGGTTTAGAAATCCTAAGAACAAGAGGAGTCAGAAACGTCGAAGTTGTCGGAGATTCTCAATTAGTGTTAAGACAGCTGGCTAGAACATACACGGTGGTGAGCGAAAACCTTTTGAAGTATTTTGCAATAGCTGCCCGTTTGCTCGCGGAATTCGATTATGTCATTTTACGACACATACCGCGAGAATACAACCAAGAAGCTAATGAGCTAGCCCAAATGGCTTCAGGTTATAGGCTTTCACCACACCTGATGGGTGAGTTAGGCAAAATATGTGAAACTCTACCTCCTAGCTATAGAGCAAAGGGAAGTTTTTTGCACAAGTATTATCGACAACAATGATTGGAGAACTCCAATTATTGAATATATTCAAAATCCTAATTCAAATCCAAATAGGTGGATTAAATATTGGGCTCGACACTACATGGTAATATCAGGTGAATTATTCAGAAAGGGAATCGATGGAACTATTTTCCAATGTTTAGGGACATCCTAAGCCTCAATAGCCATGGCAGAAGTCCATGAAGGAATATGTGGAGCCCACCAAGCAGGCCGTAAGATGAGATGGACCCTTCTAAGAAGGTTGTTGTTTTGGCCTTCTATGCTTAAGGATTGAATGGAATATGCTAAAAAGTGTGATCAATGTCAGCGGTATGCCAACACTCAACATGTACCTGCAGATGATTTACACACTATAATACAGCCATGGCCTTTCAAAGGCTGGGCCCTAGACCTAATAGGAATGATTCACCCACCTTCATCGAAAGGCCATAAGTTTATTCTAGTTGCTGTGTGTTATTTTAATAAGTGGGTGGAAGCTATACCCATGAAAGAAGTTACTCAATCCAAAATAATTGATTTCATTGAGGAATCAATTATACATAGGTATGGAATTCCTCAAAGTCTGACTACAGATCAAGGCACCATGTTTACAGGACGTAGTGTTGTTACTTACATGCAATCGAGGCATATCAAATTACTTCATTCGACGCCATATTATGCCCAGGCTAATGGACAGGTCGAAGCGGTGAATAAGACTATAATTGGTTTGATCAAAAGGCATGTTGGTCGGCAGCCCAGAAATTGGCATAATACACTTAGCCAGATTTTATGGGCCTATAGATGTTCCCCGAAGGAGTCGACAGGCTCGACACCTTATGAGCTAGTATTCGGCCATAGGACCATGTTACCTATGGAAATTAATTTTCAAACTCTGCGAGTAGCCAAGCAAAATGATTAGCCCATCAACCAATATTGGTCAAGTATGCTAGATGAATTGAATGATCTAGGTCATGTTCGACTTCAGGCGTTAGACAAGTTGATCCTTCAAAAAGAGTCATTAGCCAAAAGTTACAATCGAAAAGTAAAGAAGAAACACTTTTTGGTTAATGACCTGGTTTTGAAGCTTGTACTACCACCTGAAAGATCGAAAGGAAAGTGGGCCCCATTATGGGAAGGCCCCTTCCAAATAATTAAAACTTTCGATGGCAATGCATATGCTTTGAAGCAAATCGCGACAGGAAGAAATGCAGGCACTATAAATGGCAATTATCTCAAAAAGTATCATACTTAAAAGAAGAAAAATTATTACAAATCAAATAAAACGTCCAAGAGATAACTTTAGATGGGCACATAACTTGTCAAAAGCTTCAACTTTTTTTCTCGGCGGCATTATAAGCTCCGCGGGCCTTCCCCATGTCTGATTCTGCCTTAGAGACCGCAGAGGTTAAAGATGCTTTGTTCCCCTCGTAGCGCTTCAATTTGTCCGAAAGCTCATCGTTGGCAGACATGATATTTGCCAAACCCACTTTAGCAGTAGCAAGTTCGTCCTCTAAAGCTTTAATCCGAGCGACCACTTCTTGTTCCGATTTCCTGCCTTGTTGTAAAACTTGGGAGATTTGTGAAGTGGCTTCTGAACATTCGACCGCCCTTCGACACAACAATTTCCAGCCATCGACAACGGCATCCAACTCTTTTTTTTTATGTCTGCCAGAGTCAAAAGGTCGGCGGAATAAAGCCCAGAAACGAAGTCCCCGAACTGATGGATAAGGCCAGCCTCCGAAACGGGTAATTCGTCATCAAGCATACTAATAGCACCAACCAGTTCAGCTTTAAGTTTGTCATTAGTTGCAAGATCTTCCAAGGGAAGACCTAAGAATGATATGATTTTTGCAGCAACTTTTGACAGTGTCACAGATGCAGGATGGACGCCTTTCACAGTTTCTGGGTCGACAGCTTCTGCCGAACCAGCACCTCCGCCCAAAGGAACTTTTCTTCCTGAGTAATAGACCTATTTAGCATGGGAAAGAAGAAGATTCAAGTCTTGCTCTTCGGGATCGGAACGCGTATGTTCAGGTGGAGAAGGTGCCTCGAGAGCTGGGGATGTCAACAAAGCTTGCGTTGGAACCTATGGTCCCTCGTCACTTTCTTCATCCGCGTCAATAGAAGAAGATTCCCTGTTAACGAAGGGGGTCCTGACCTGCCTAGATTGTTTGAGACAAAACAAATGATGGGTCAAGACACATAAAATCAGATTGATACGAAAAGGACGTCGTGATTCAATAGCCCCTTACCCTCAAAGCTCGGGTAGAAGCAGGAGTGTGTGAAGATCCCCCAAGTTTCAAAAGCTTGTTCGGGGATAAACCCCTGGAACGACCTCGAGCATTCCTTTTCTTCAACTCTAAAGCTACAGCCTTCCCATGAGTCTGTTGTCGTTCAAAGTCAGAAGGAGTTGGAGATGGAGTTTTGTCTGCAAATAAAGAAAAAAACAAGTATCAGTACACCTGAGTTATAACTTGAACATTAATAATTCTGCCATATACCTTTCATCTTTGTTAGAGGAAGCTTCATGTTGGAAAATCCAGGACCAATATGCCGAGTATGAGTGGCGAAATATTTCGACCACCAAGTTGCAAAAGATTGAGTGCACAACCTGCACCTGGCAATCTCAGGGAGGGATTAGCGATTAATTGCTCTTCCATCCTGCCATGATTGAGATCTAAGAGTTGCTCAAGTTTCCCGATATCATCCACTTCGCAATGCACCAATTGATCATCGGTGTCCAGAAGAATGGGGGCAGGCAAAGCTTGAGCAAGCCCGAATTGACGGGCCACAAATTGTGGAGAATATGAAACCACTTTCCTCCTCAAAGAAACATTTGACTCGCTCAGCAATCCAACCGGCAGAAGTTGGGCAGTCAAGATTTTCGACCAATATTCATCGAAAATAGCTTGGATAAATGGATCAGGATGAGTAAAGGAGTTCACATAAAGAAGTGCATTATCCTTTCCAGTCAGAGGGCAAGTGACATAATTTTCACTTTCTTCAGAGTCGATACTCATGAACAAAGTGAGAAAATGTTTGAAAGCCTCCACCCTCCCAAGGCCACTGGGTTTAGGCCAAGTGAGACGAGCTAGCCTAATTCCACAAGTCGAAGGTTCCTCTGAGCCATCTGCCAGATCCCTCGGAACCATAATGGACTCAAAAACAACCTTCAACCATAGATCGATCACCCAAAGGGGCCCGAATGGGTTTAAAGAGTTATCTCGTTCCCTGATAGTCTCGACGGCGAGAGTAAGTGCCTCATACAGTTGACCCAGAATTAAATTGGCTAAGAAAACATATTTTCCTTTATGCAGCATGGCAGCTAATATCCTATAATTTTTCTTTTGCATGCATATGGACTTTGGGCAAAAAACAAAAGCATTTAACCAGCAAAGAAGAAAGGTTGTGTGTTCGACATCAGAGACAGGGGTGTCGTCAGCCCCTTTATGCTGTTTGATAAAATTGGTATAAGAAGTTTCAGAAAATTCAATACCAATAGAGTCCCCGATGTCGAACTCGTCATTCCATGAAATAGGTTCTTCGTTGGATGGGAGCCCTGCTATGTGAGCAATATCAAGAAGTGTTGGCGTCATCATCCCACACGGGAAATGAAAGGTGTTGGTAGTGGGAGACCAGAAGTAAAGGCTAGCACCTAATAAGGGTTGATGATAGGAAAGATCATAGTAGGCTAGTTATAAGGCTTGGTTTATCCCGGCTTCGACCCATACTTGCCTATAAGCAGATCTAAGCCTTGCTTTCCATTTTGCAAAGAGGGTCCTAGCCTCTTGTTGAGGGCCTGTTCGGAATACCCTAGCTTTAAAGTAATCCGTCTTTACGTCCTTGCAAAAGACTAGGGGAGATGTTCGACAGTCGAAAGAAAAGAATTCGAAATTGAGTCTAGTTCTTCCCTGGTGGTAATCGGACCTAAGAAAGCATGCAAAGTGTTTTCTACTTTAAAAGGAAGCAGTACCTGGCTTTTCCATAGCTCCGAAGTTTCAATTGAAGGCTCTGGCGCTTTTAGAAAACCGTCTTTTGTAAGGGGGGCCGTCGATACTACCACTAGAAGCTCAGGGGAAACAGAGGCGGTTTCTTTCCCAGGTGTTTTTTCATTCTTCTTCTTCCTTTTTCCTTTTCCTTTTAAAGAGGTGGAATGTGAAAGGTTGGCAGCCATGATTGAAGGAGGCACGGCGATTTCAAAGTTGGAAGGCACAATGGGCTAAGATGAAGTTTCCTTTGGGGACGTTTGCAGGGATGAAGCAGGTTGAGGAATATTTGGAGCGATCTCAGTATGAGAGGAAGCTGGTGACGCCATTGATGGAAGAAGAAAGTTGGCGATGATGCTTTAAAAGATTTGAAGAACACTCTGGAAGTTTTCGAGGAATGATGGCAAAACCTAGAAGGAAAAGAGTTTCTGTTCACCTTTTATAAGAGGGTTAACAACGCCATTGAGTAAAAAGAGAAATTGGTGCGTTTGATTAGAAAAGACGTAACATCTTTTTAAAATTTTAAAATTCGAGACTTATTAAAACTTGAAAATTATAAAATAATTCAAGTTTTAAAGGGGCAATTTGTTAGGCCAAAATATCGTTTTTCCCTAAGTCTCAAAAGGGCAGGATTGTTCGATTCATATTCTGAAAAAATCTTTACCGACTAAATTCAAACCAGCAGGAATTTTAGTCGGAAGAATTAGCAGTCGAAATAAATTTCACGCCATGACGATACAGGTTCGGTCTTATCCGAACAGACTGACTGGAGATCGTGGGCAGTTTTTACTTCCAGAGCAAGGCATAGAAGACAACGTGGGTGCTGAGTTTGGGGAATAAGCAAGTACCCTGATCGTGGGAAGAATTGGACGCGGTTGTTTCATCTATAAATAGGTAAAGTGAACCATTCAAAGACACTCAGAGATTGATTCACAACCACTGAAATTCCTAAGCAAGTTCCTAGTCTCTTCAGGCGCAACGGGAGAACAATGGAGTGCAAGTGCTGCTTGTGAGTAGTCGAGAGTACTTTCTTTCATGTCTTTCATTTCTTTTATTAATTCTTTCCTTTATGCGCTATTATAGTCAATAGGTTATGTCATGCTATTTCTTTCATTTGATCATTTGCTTGTTTCAATTTTACGTTGTTTTTACGCATTCATTGCGTCGTTAATAAAATCATATGAGCTTTGGATTCATTTCGTGTTGCTTGATTGATCAAAAGAACCCATCTATAAATAGGATTCGTATCCCGCTGCTCAATTTGAGATTGTGGTACTCTGCTCTCAATTCGACACTGTCGAAAAAAATGAGCGAAATAAATGCTATTTGAACAAGTGATTTTTGCCAACCAAGTCCAACCAAGTCATTTATTTATATGCTAAATAGAATATTATTTTGGTGCAAAATAGTATAAAAAATTAACACATAAATAAAGTTATATTTGACATTGAAATAGTCTTCTATTTTGCATAGAATAAATAACTTAGATGGACTTGATTGGTTAAATCATTCACATAGAATTATTATAATTTAATGTATCTATTCTTAATTCTTAACTAGATAAACATATTTGGATATAGAATGTCAACCGAGCTAGCCAGCCCCGCCGCACGCGCCAAAAGCTTGCCCTTATGCAAGATAGCCCATCCCGCCTAGTGTAGCATTTTTGAAATTCCATCCCGTCCCGCCAATTTTTTTTTAAAAAAAAAAAAGATTAAATTTATTAAGAAAAATATATAATTTCACAGACATTTTAATAACTTATAATATTTAATTAAATATTATTCAAAACATCTAATTAAATATTGTTTTCATAATATAATTTCACAAACATTTCAATAATTTATAATACTTTTAACTAATTAACTAATTAATTTCTTAGTTTAAAAAAGAAAAAGTCTTGGGAGCTAACATATTTGGGAACCAATGTACTTGATAGTGGTGGTAGATGAATTACGGATGATAACTCATATATTCTGGTGGGTGATTACTTTTACTCTTTTTGGATGATAACGTTTTTCAATTTCAGATGATAAATTTTCTAATTTGGATGATAACTTAATTATCGGTTCCCTAAGGGCTCCTAATGTTAATTCTGTAGCACTGTTATAAAAAAATAGCAAAAAAAGAGGCCCGATGCCTAGCCCCACGGGTTAAACGAGCGGGCTTGCTTGTTGTCACGATCTTAAATTCCTAGCCCGACTCATTATTTGCAGGCTAAGTGGGACGGCCTAACGAATTTAATCCCATTTGACATCGCTTCTTAAATATGACTTGATGGCCCTGTAAATATATGGCACCCACAATATATGAAGATAAAATAAAACATTATATAAAAGGATAATGCTAGATGTACACTTAATTTACCCAATTAAGTTCAACCAAGTCATTTAAATTTATATCAAATAAAAGATATTTTGATATTAAATAGTACAAAAATAATATAAAAACAAGTTTCTATTATTTGATATGAAAATGAACTTTTCTTTTGTATAGAATAACTAACTTGGTTAGACTTGGTTAGTAAAATAGGTGTACATCTAGAATTATTCTATATAAATTACCAAGCAACCAAATTTAATAGTCATCTCGCTAATTCGCATAAGTAAATGTTAGATGTTCGAATTCCGTTTTGTATACGTAATAATTCATCAATCAGTAGATTGTTGGGTTGGAGAATAACTGGGGTGCTCTCCGGTGGTGGTATCCTAGTGCCAGCAACGGATCGGAATAGGGAAAGAAGTATGTGAGATGTTGCTAGTCGATGTTAATAGTAAGCATAGAGGAATAAAGACGCCGGCTCTTTAGGCCAACTTATTAGAATCTACTATGATTTCTACTAATTAGCTATGAACTCTTTGTTTAGCAAATTATATACCAGAAGAGAGGAATAAAAGATGTCGGAAAGCCAGTTGATTTAAATTATCATAAAAGGTCCCAATTTGAACTTCTCATGCCTATCTCAACATGAGATGGCACAAAACTCTTTGCATACCCAATAAAGGAATTCACTAAGTTTTTTGCTCGTAATATTTGTCCTGCACCTTAGAGAACACCATTTTAACCGGTGCTTAATACTCCTCTCGATCAATCATCGATGCTTTTAGTTTGGTCTAGACAAGGGTTAGATGTACCTTTATTATATCCTGGAAATATAAATGTGTGTTGGTGGTGCCGCTTGGTAGTAGTGGTGATGTATTGAGTTAGAGGGGAAAGGTAACGGAAGAAGAAGGAGGATAAAAAAGAAATTTCACATTAAAACTATTTTTTTAATAATAATTCTAGGTGAACAAGTGATTTAATCAATTAAGTCCAACCAAGTTATTTATTCTATACTAAATAGAAGACTATTTCGATGTCAAATAAAAATTTATTTCGATGTTATTTTTTATGATATTTGATACCGAAATAATTTTCTATTTAGCATAAAAATAAATGATTTGATTGAAACTTAATTGGCCAAAATAAGTGTGCAAATAGCGTTATCGATTTTTTAAATAATGAGGAATGCTACATGACCAGCAAAACTTATTATTTTTTGCCAGCATATTTGCACCCATAAATTAAGTAATTTACACCTTCTTTTGTCACATTTTGAATCCTTAATTATTATATTTTGCGCATATAATTTTTAAATATTGCACCCATATTTCTAAACTTACTATATGTAAATAAATTACTAGTTATGTTTGCTGATTATACTAAATTAAACTTGCTAGTCATATAAAATTTCTCAATATTTAAATATAAGTATGGTTATTATATAATTGATAAAAGTATTAAATCTTAGCCATCATACCCATTTAATTTTTTAATGTCCAGGATTCATAAGGAATCATGGATCATTATAGACCAAAATATATTTTTACTATAGACCAAAATATATTTTTACTATTGAAGAAATCTCCTCAATTAGAAAAATGTACATCAAAGTCTAACAATAGATGGAAGAAAGAGAGCAATTATAATATACAAACAAATCACAATTGCACACCAGTAACTATTTTTATAATAGAGCAAACTTGCTTGGAAGGGTGGCCTATTTTATTTTTATAATATCCAGAGAATTATTAGACTTACTATTTCGCGGATACCTGATGCGAAAAAAAAAAAAAATAAAATAAAATAAAATAAAATAAAATATGATAGTGTCTAGCTGAAAACATAATATCTTAAGGAAACTTTTTTTACGGTTAGACACTATCCTATGAATCTACTTTTTAAATTTTTTATTTCTTTTCTTAGGTTCATGTATGGTTACTTTTACTGGAAGAGGGTTGAAATTCCATATCTTCTTCAGTTGTCGAAGATTGGTCATCAGTTGTATCATAATAGTTGCTTGCAGAGAATGGTGGTGCAAGTGGTCGAGGAAGGGTTGTAGCACTTCCAAGCATCAAAATAACCGAGGACATGGTAGGCCTGTGTTTGGGATTTTCTTGAACACATAAGAGTCCAATATGAATCCATCTCATTGCCACACCTATGGGGCAAGCGTTGACTAGGATACGATCCAGAAATTCCAGCTCCTTGCCATCGCTCCAGAGTCGCCATGCCTATTAAATATCACGTAGGGGTAAAACACTGTATCATCCAAAAGTATATGTATAACAAAAATAAAAATAAAAAAAAGTAACAAACTTTACATAGGATATAAGAGTTAAGGTATGATCACGACGAAGCTCTGGTTGGTAGAAACCAATGTTCTTTCTCCCACTTAAAATTTCCAACATTAGTACTCCAAAGCTGTAAACATCAGATTTGACGGAAAACGACCCTTCCAAAACATATTCTGGTGCCATATAACCACTGAAATTGCCCAAATTGAAAGCACATTAGTTGAACTCTCTCAAGTTACAAGGTGATAAGATTTATACATTACTGCAATCATTTAATTATTTAATTCAAAGGAGGGTGACATGACATGGTAAAGTGTCTAATTGTCTCTACTACTCTTTTGCAAATAATTTGAGATTTGGCATGCTTTAAGTCAACAAATTACTAAAGACAAAAGAAAAAAACCTCCTGAAGGCTCAAAGTCGTCTAATCTCCGCATTCCATTAAACTTAGTACACAATCCATGTTATCAATATTGTAAGAAAGAAACTTGTTTAATTAAACTACAAATTCAATTCCCTTGATCAGTAAAAGATAATTGATGTAAATGAGCTAACTATAAAGTATTAATAGTCGGAATAGTTGGTCGGCACAAGAATAGTGGTAAAAGAATTTTCTCTATGCTATATTGCTATTAGTCCGAATTGAAGAAACCATTATACATGTATATAGATTTACATTGAACTGGGAGAACTGGTAGTAGTACTTACTATGTACCAACAACCTTTTCGGTGCTTGCTACAATTTGCTCATTATAAAAAATTCTAGCCGTCCCAAAATCTGATATCTTTGGATTCATATCTTCATCTAACAATACGTTGCTAGCTTTCAAATCTCTGTGAATAATCTTTAGCCGGGAATCCTCGTGTAAATATGAAAGACCTCTTTCAATTCCATTTATAATTTTTTCCCGCTTAGGCCAGTCCAGCTTTTCACGTTTGTTTTGATCTGCATGCATAGCAATAGCAGGATGAGAGTAGAGAATAGAAAGCAGAACGAAGATATGTATATACATGATGAGGTGACAGGAAGAGCTAACCAAATAAAAAAGCATCAAGACTAGTGTTGACCATGTACTCATATACAAGAAGCTTCTCATTTCTATCAAGGCAGCATCCCAAGAGCCTAACAAGATTTTTGTGTTGAAGCTTTGCAATCAACGTCACTTCATTCTTGAATTCTTCAAGTCCTTGCCTTGATTTGAATGAAAGCCTTTTAACTGCTATTTCCTTGCCATCACTTAACTTCCCCTGTGTAATTTGCAAAAATATAAATAAAAAATGGAACTTAATGTTGCAGACAAGGAATTATCGCGTTGAAAAGTCAAATTATAACCTTGAAAACGGGCCCAAAGCCCCCTTCACCTAGCTTAGTGTCATCAGAAAAACTGTTGGTAGCAACCTTAATCGTGCTCAAACTAAAATACTGTACTTCTCCTTTGTTGTCTTCGTGTGTAACATTCATTCCTTGACCCTTAAAGCATGAACTAATTGAACTTTTCAAATTGTTTACTCGAATTACGTCAGTAATCCCTTCCCCTGAGTTGAAGATCTTGTTAGTAAGAAAAATAAATTGTAGCAGAGACTAGAGAACTTGTTAGTAACAGTTGTTGGTATGCACCTTGTTGTCGTCTTTCCCGGAGTTGAGTTAAACACCAGATAAGATAGAAAAGGAGGGCAACACTTGTAACTGGAATGACCATGTTGATTATAGGGAATTTTCGAAAGTGCTTTCTATTATATGGTGGTACTGTTCAAGTTTGAATCATCATTAGAAATGATTGAAACGGATTTGTGTTTTCATTTCTAGGTTTATTTTTTTCTTGTTTTCTGAAGTTTGTGAAGAAAAAAGAGAAAATAACGAAAATAATAAAACGGAAATAAAAACACTAAGAATGAAAATAGAAAATGAAAACGGAAATCAAATAGACCCCGAGTTATTCAGAAAATAAACAAGTTGTGATATCTTACCTTCAGATGGTAGTTGCGGTTTAGGTGTAGGTGATACTAGCGGCTCTAAACTATCCTCATAGAAGATATACTTCTCGTACCTAATATTGCAAGAAGGAGCTAGTAAGCGCCACCCAATTCTGCTTCGGCAACAATCTTTTGTTTTGTCCATCAACTGACACAAACAAGACGCACATAAAGACCGATTTATATCTCTTGTACATTGCACAAACCCATATCCCTCATACTCATTATTCACATCAGGTTTCCTTGAGTTGAACAACATATTCCTATCTGAGTCATCGTTGTCCAATTGTTTTATTAATCGGTACATCACTGCTTGCGCATCAAGATGATTTTCAAAAGGTGAAGTTCTATTGTTTTTGTCAGTGTTCCAAATGAATGTTAATGGCTTAATTTGCACCTTCCCAAAGAAATTTTCGTTGGAGTACCTAACCATGCATTCATCGTACCAGATCACTCCGGTAGAATTCCATGCGCACATGCTTTTGATTTCTTGGCTTGCAGTTATGGTACAGTTTTGCAGGTTTCAGTGGAAACATCACCCCTGCAGAGGAAGAGGCCATAAAGCCTTGTGGAAATTGTTGTGTTGTGGAAGCTCACAGAGGAAGCTGCTGAAGATAAAATATCCAAAAGGGAAGTCAAATCAGATTGGAAAATATCACGGTTGGTTGCATTTTCCATTAAGGGATGCCTACAGTTATGATGGTTGTACGTTGGTGTACAATTACTCTGCTTCATGAGCATAGCAATTGAGATTAGAATGAACAATAAAGTTTTGTTGTTGAGGAAGAGATACATTATTATTATTTTTACTCTTTTTTTGCCTTCTCTGATAAGTTTTTTGCCCTGCAACATATTTATGTTATAATTTATAAGGACATAGAATAATGGATGGAATAGTTGTCTCTTAAGAGAGAGTAAATGTTGTCTTTTCGAAATGTTTCAACAGTTATTATGATTTTTAAAAAATAAATTTAAGAGGCCCGCGTTTTGTTTGGAAACCAACTTTGTATTTAATATAAAGGGATATTTTTTTCATTTTTCTATTTTATTTTGGTTTTCCCTATATCACCCGCCCCAACAAATTAGAAGATGAATTAATCTAGGTGTATCATTGTATATTTTTGTACACCCTATTTACAACATGAAAAATGTAAATATCAGCATGATTGTCACACTCTAATTTTAACTCTTAAACTCTTACGAGATTACATAGTGGAATCGAGTCAATTCAACACTAAACTCGTACTTAAGTAAACTCGGTTGAACTCGTGTAAATTCGGATAAACTCACATAAACTCGCTCAAACTCGTGCTGCCAAAACACCGTCGTGCTGCCAAAAAAGAAGAATTTTCCTTAAAGGTTAGAATTACAAAATTACTTAGTTACTCATACTTACTTCTCTGTATGCTTAATTTGTGTCTTGTGTGTTCTATATTATTGTAATTATTGTATAATTGATAATTGTCATTTGAATGCATTTATATGACTAATTTAGATTATTATCCCCTTAAAATTGAAAATTTTTAATTTTGAAGGCTTAAATTTAATATTATATATGATATATTTTTATTTTTATACAAAAGATACAAGTTTATGAGTTAACTCGCGAGTAGAGTCTAGGTCGGCTCAACGAGTTTACTTAAACTTGCGAGTTTGACAACTTTAAATATCCACATAAAAATTAAATTTTTTTGCTGATATTTATATTTTTTTCGTGTTGTAAATGGTGTACAAAGATATATAGTAATGTAGTATTTACGTTAGAAGATTAATTCGCATACAGTTGTGCTATGTGCACACCACTTTCAGCCACTATTTTCAGCCACCGTATTTTATACGGTATACAAATACAAAAATTTAATAACTAAAAAACAAATTTCACACTCACAAAAAGTTACACGCGTCCTTCTTTCCATATTCCTATTCACACGCGCATCTTCTTTTCTTCATCTTGAGCTTCACTTCCCAAGAAGATTTCAACTCAGTGGTGATGTTAATATACACGACAACCACCTATACTCTCAGAGATGATAAAACCATGAATAAGCTCAATGAAATTTGGAGTGACAAAAAATAAAAGGAATTACATTTAAGGTATTTTATACAAAACTGATTACAATAGCGATGATGCTAAGCTCAAGGTGAAATTATGTTCTTCTATTCTTGCCTATAATCCATGTTGGTTGATGAATATTGGGTTCTCTTCGTTAATAATGATTACGAGTATGTTTTTATTGGTCAACCCAGTAAGCAATTTCTTTGGGTGAGCTAATCTCTTTTCTTTTTTAAATATTTAAGTTTTTTTTAATTGTGTTTCTCTGGAGATTCTATAGTAATAGAAATAAAATTTTTGTGCTTAAGACTTTTTGATATGTGAGATTTGATATGGATAATCAAATTATTAAATTATAATAATCAAATGCTAAAACATAGATATTCAAACTCTAAAGTTATAATAATCAAATACAATAATCAAACATTTATATAAAGATAATTAAATTATTGAGTTATAATAAAATATTTAAACATAAATAATTAAACTACTAAATTATAATAATCAAACATTAAAATATAGATAATCAAATTCTAAAATTATACTAATAAAATAGTTAAACATGAATAATCAAACTTTTTAATTATAATTAAGCATTTATATATAGATAATAAAACATATAAATTATACTAATTAAATACTTAAGCATGCATAATTAAAAATTAGAAATAATCAAACTTATAAGGTTATAATAATCAAATACTTTATGTGTATTGTATAATGCATTTTAATTTTTTTTAGTACTGCTGTCTATAATTTGCTAGAAAGATTTGTCGATCTTAATTACATGAATGGTAAAAGCAATCATCCTCAATTTATTATGAAATAAAAGAGAAAGAAAGGATGAATTTATGATGGAATAAGAAAGAAAAGGTGCAACATGGTACTGGTAGATAAAGACAAGAGAGTAGAGTCCTTATTATTCCTTTTTTTTTTTGCAAAATGAAAGAGAAAGAGAGAGTAGAAAAAGAAAGCGTGCAAATGACGTAATGAACAAAGCAGGATTATTGTGTAAGTGGATTGAGTGGCGCCTAAGCAATTTGTTAAAGGAATGATGCATATTGTATTTATATACGTATTATACATACATGGTGGCTGATTTTAATAGCTGATTTTGATATGTAAATAGAATTATTCATTTAGATAAAATCTGAAATCCATATAAAGTCTATTATTAGACCATGAGTTGTTATATTTGAATATATCTGTTTCATTTTTTTTTGGGGTTTATTTCTTTTATTTAATAATAAATTGCATATATGTTCTTAAAATAGGCAAAAAAAAGACATAAGAAGGGCATTAATGCTTAATCAATAATCAAACTAGTATAATATCTCTCGCTGATTTCAAGAGTGTAGATCAAGGTTCTGAAAATCGGATTAATTATTGAACCGTTCGAACTATCAGTTAAAGGTTTTAAAGTTTAATCGGTTTGATTGGAGGTTCAACCAAAATAATCGTTTTATAATAAAATAATATGTAAAATAAAAATAAAGACAAAAAATATAATTATATTATAACATAAACCTCAAAATCTCACTCAAGTACAATATATAAAGCCAATATTAATTTATTTCATATTAAAATAACTATTATTTTTAAATTTTAATAATTTATTAATTATTTATACTTATTATATTATGATACACAATCATTTATTGAAGAATAATATTAGTAAATATCATATAATTATGAAAAAATAACAAATAAGTTTTGATGAGTAAAAAATTATTTTAGTTTTATAATTTAATTTTTAAATATTTAATATAAAATGTATATTAATGATGATATACAAATAAAATATAGTTAATTTATAAATAAGTGAGTGTAAATTAAAATTAAGATATAATAAATAAATATAAATAAGTTAGAACTTAAAAAAAAGTTTTCTATAAAAAAAAAAATATTTTATCCTGCATAACCTGGTGGGAAAAAATAAAAAATACGTTTGTGATTAATAAAAGTTTTAGTGTTTATATTTTAATTCGTAAATATTTAATAAAAATTATTTTTATATTAATAATGATGTACAAATAAAATCATAATTAATTTATAAATAAGTGAGTGTAAATTAAAAATAAAATAAAGTAAATAAATATAATTTAGCAAGAAAAATATTGTAGATATATATTAAAATAATCTAAGAAAACTCTTAAGTAGGTCCTAGTGGAAAGTGAACTTTTTGCTTGTTGAAGGACAGGGCTTCCAAACCCATCCATTGCATAACCAGGTCTCGATTCCGTCCAACCAATCAATTTTTCAATCGGTTAACCGATTTGATTCCGATTTTCAAGCACTGGTTTCTAACATCAACCGAACCGTGATTCTAGTCGGTTGGCGGTTAAATCAGTTCGACCGGCCAGTCCGGTCCAGTTTTTAGAACTATGGTGTGGACTCATCAACAATATTATTTTTTGGGGCTTATACAAATGTAAATGGTACAAATATGAGTTTTATTTGAGAAATATGAGAGTCCATATCTATAACGTGTAAAACCTGTATTGTAAAAAAATCTTTTATATCTATATCAATTTATATTTGTATCGAATAATTTTCCTACTTTCTTTAATTACATCGCAAACATTTATTATTCTTCTTCTCCCGCTTCTCATTTGTTTACCATGAAAGATATTAATAGGAAGTACATTAATAATATTCAATACTCAATTGTTTTTACTGGTGAGAAACGTTATCGTGTTCTTCATGTGATGAAACAACATGGTTGGTGACAATATACGATGCTTGTTTCTTTGACGGGAGGGGCTTAAACTGCCTTAGACACTTAGACCTAAACTATGGCCGTAAGAACTAAGAAGAATGTCACCTGCCAAAAATGTCAATCTGTCCAATTATTTATTTTGTTAAGAGTCGCTTTGAATGTTTACTCGTGACTTTCTCTCATCACCTGTACGTTGGGTTGTTTTTCCTTGTCCTCTTTTTATTATTATTCCAAACCCAAGGTCTGATCTTCATTATTTGTTAAAACCTTTAAATGATGAACTGATTCATTATATGTTTTTAAACATCATTATCGTGACCTTTTTTAGGGGTGTTCATGGATCGGATAGGATCCGCGTAAATATTCACAATCCGATCCGAATTTTAAGGATCCTATCCGATCCGCAAAGTGATCGGACACAGTTGGAGGATCGGATTGCGAATTTTCGGTCAGTATCCGCAGATCCGCACTTACAATTATAAATAAATAAATATATAAATAATGAAAAATATATTTAATCAGTTGTGAATGTCTCTGAAACCCTAGCCCCTCTTTTCTAATCTCTGATTCTCTCATAAAAAGAAACACACATTCAGCGACTTCCAATTTTCACGCCGAATCACCACCACCTTGTCTTCCTTCGCCGACGCTTGCACCCACCATTGATGTCGTCCGTTCTTACTCGTCGCCGCTCCTCATTATATGTCGTCGTCGCTGCTCATCATTCCTGCAGTTGTCGTCGCCGCTCGTAGTTGGTAATCGCAGCTCGCCTCGTGACCGTCGCCACTCGTCACGTCCTGGTCGCCGTTAGCATCCCGTCCTTCTGGCCTCGGGGTAAGCCATGCTCTTCACTGCAGCTTCACCTTGCGTCTCTGTTCTCCAGTTTTCACATCTTCCCGTAGCCGCGTCCTCCGCGTCGTCGCCGCCTCCTCGCTGTTGCTGCCGTCAGTGTAGTGGTAAGCCTATACTCTTCATTTCTTCACGTTGTGACTGTTTACTAAGCCTAATTTGACAGTGTGAATTTTGTTACCCTAAATCCCTAATCGTTTACTTGTTCCCCTTTTCGTGGCTTTCTTAATTGCTAGATCAATGATCAGATTTGGATAATGGATTAACATTTTAACATTGTTATTTGTTAATTTTTTGCTTGATTTCTATTTTACAATTTTCTTTACTGCAGGGTTGAGGTTATGTTTAACAATGTTCTTATGTATTTTTAAAAAATTCTGCATTGCTAGAATTTTTTAATATATGTTTCACTAATGTTTTTCTCTCTATTTTTATTTATATGGACGAATGGATACTGAAATTTAAAAGGATTCAAGTGATGAGAATTGGGGAAGAGACAATGAGACGTGTCGAATAAAACTTTATTTATTTGTTTAGTCGTATGGAAAATGTCTCCGTTTTTGTTTGGATATTTGATGCTTTTGAATCTTACTTTGCTGAATATATGTTTAAGGAATATTATATGTTGTAATGTTAATTTTAAATAGGATGGAATTATCGTGCTTCTGGCTTCATGGCTTTTTTTTTTTCAAAAAAATAATTTTTTTTCTCAAAAAGTCATATTCACGGATATATCCGTAGTCAGATTGGATTGGATACGAAGATGAAAAAATGTGGATATCGTATCTGATCCGATAAAATTTGTGTGGATCGGATCGAAAAAACGACCATATCTGATCCGATCTGATCCATGCACAGCCCTTTTGTTAAGTGGTTTTTTTTAATAAGTTTGGGTTTGCATTAGAAAAAGAAAAATATTTGGTAATCAATAATTTATTGGCTAAAGCAACTAAAATTTTCATTTAATACTTATTAAATAACACTATGAATGCTTATAAATACTTTCTTTCATAATATGTGGTAGGATTTATTTTCATTCCTCGTCTATATGATTTATTTCTTTTTATAATAATTTCACTCATTAAATGTATATCTATTTTTTTCAAACTGAATATGT
The DNA here is from genome assembly GCA_036250425.1 of Stylosanthes scabra. Taxonomy (NCBI): domain Eukaryota; kingdom Viridiplantae; phylum Streptophyta; class Magnoliopsida; order Fabales; family Fabaceae; genus Stylosanthes; species Stylosanthes scabra. The sequence goes on along the minus strand of JASCZI010241894.1, from coordinate 18,322 downwards.
TACTTGGTGTAATAAAATAAGAAATGAATAAAAAAAGAGTAGGTATAACAAAATAATAAATTTCAAATATTATATATTTATATGAAATTATATATGTTATATGTATAGTACGATGATGTTATTTCATGCGTATAACATGTATAATGTATAAATGTTGAAAACAAATAACATCCATAATACACTACATACACTACAAAAAACACCCCTGTTATCGGGGAATTTACCGATGGATTTTTCTTTCATTTTCGTCACTTTTAATTTTACTGGCGGATTTTTTTCGCCGGTAAAAACCTCGCCGGTAATTCATTACCGGCGGATTTTAAATTTCCGCCCTTAATTACCGGTGGATTAAAATCCGCCGGTAAAGAGTTTATCGTTTGCCAATTTGGGATCAAAGTTACCGGCGAAATTTTCCTCCGCAAAATTCCCCGGTAACGTTAAAAATTTTTTTAAAAAAAATAAATGCCTAATAAAATATTACCGATGGAAAATGCAAACTAAGGCAAAATTTTTGAGCTATTAAAGAAATACTTAGCACCAACAATGTCAACTAAGTTAACAATGGCTACGGAAAATCAAATTTCAACATGACCACCATTACATGAATTTGGCAAAAAAGTTTAAGACTGATAATGTGCTTAAATCTAATAACATGTGTAAGTGATGCCCTCTTCCTCCATCCAGTGTTCATGTTCTCCTCCAATTTGCATGCCTTGCTCCACCCTATCAACACCCTCTTCAATGAAAATTTATGTAAAGTGTTAGGCAAGTTAAAGCACAAAAATTAAATTACACTAAAATCATATAATCCAACAGTAGCTAGAAAATCAATATAAAGTTGAGGTTGAGAGATATTCACAACCAAGATTACATAATGACAAGGTTGACTATCCAAAAATGACAACAGATCAATGACAAATTAAACTGTGAATTAAGATATATAAATGAAATGCATTTGGTAAGAAGCAATGAAGATCTTAAAAAGTAAATTTATAACTTACCTACAAGTTTGATGTCAGTGTTCTCCACCAGCCATTTGGCTACATTTTCCTTGAATTCTGCATAGCTTGCATCAAATCCCTTCTTAAACATAAGCCACCTAATGATTTCAACAAAAATTTAACTCACATACCATGCAAATAAAACAAACAATACTACCTATATAGCGGCTATTACTAATTTTCAAAGTCATTGTGTACTGTTATTTACACAATACATATACAAATAATTTTTCAAGATAACCTTTGGGGATAGCCAATGACTTCATAAGCTCAGCTGTAAAAAAAAAAAAAAAGTAAATAGTTAAATGTTATGTGTTAAGGGAGTTATGACTACTATGCTATAATTGAAAAGAATATTAGGCATACCAATAATGTTTTTGTCCCGTAGAATATCAATCAACAAAGCAAGGCCTAAAAAACAGAACAAATAATCATGTATCAAAAGTAGAAAGTGAAGAAGCTTAAAGGAAACTGTTGGATCACCTGTAGCACTACAAAAGAAGGGGAAGAAAGGGAAAAAGATGAAGTAATGTGATTGATAATTAATGGTGACCAAAACGTGAACTTGGAGACAGAAGTTAAAACTAGAGGGAGAACATAAGAAAGTGAAAAATTCACAATGAAGTTTCATAAGAAAAAGAAAAGAAAAAAGAAAAACATTATAAAAAACTAGAAAAACAAAAGCGAAAACAAGAAGAAACAAGCAGCTTCAGAAACAACACTATACTAATCAAGCAGAAATTCAAAACAAACAATCCAGAATTATTAATCAAGCAGAAATTAAAATAACAAGAATCAGAAATTTAGGGTCAACAAGAATGAACAAGAATACAAATTTACTCTCTTTACTTCTTCTATGTCTTTACCAGATTTTCTTGTGATAGAACAGATCCTAGCATGTGCATATAGCAAATAAACAGCAGTTTTCCCTATTTCATGAGTTCAATAAGGTTAATAGAACTACTAGCTTACAAGTCTCTGATCTATTAAGAGCAAAAAAAGTAGTTAGTATTCTACTCCTCTAGCAAAATCAACACCTAAACTTTCCATCTAAACTCATACCACATACCATATACCATACATACAAACCAGCCATAGAACACAGTAACCATAACCACAAGTCAAAAGAAGCATTCCAAGTAAAATCAAGCAGAATACCAAGTCAAACCCACACACAACTTTTGTCAAACACCTGCAGTTCACCATCCATTGCCACACAAAATATACCCAAACTGTGCTTTAAGATTTCAATTGTATTAAGGATGTGCAATTTCAAAAGGATTTCAAAATAAATTAATAAATTGAAGATGGAAATAAAAATAAGAAATAAATGTAATTTGTAAAAGACACAAACCCCAAAATAGTAAGGTTACAAATCTGGTTCACAGATTTATAGAACAAAGGAGTCGTACCAGCAAGTGGAAGCAAATTTGGGGTTTTGCACAATTCTAGTGCTCTATACAACTCCGGTGACGAGTTGCAGCGGCAGCAGACGAATGGAGGTGGCGGAGATGCTGGCTGCAAACTTCAACGATTTATGAAGGGTAAGGATTGGGGTAAACGAAAATGGATTAGCCATACAAACGAAACAACAACTCAAACCTGGCTGGTCTTCACGGCGAGTAAACGACGCTGGGGACGGCGACTTCACACCGTCGGCGGGGGAACGATGATAAGACAGAGACATGCCTCCTCCTACTTCCCGGCAATGTCGACGGTGGAATGTGGGTGTGTGGGATGCTCCAAGCACCGTCAGTGATGGTTCCTGGTGGGAGAGTAGGCGGCGGCGGTGATTTCCAGATATGGCGTCGGGGTGAGAGAGAAGAAAGAGAGAGCTGTGTTAGGGTTCCAAATGAAGAGTGGGAAAGATGATCCTTGAAGCCCTATAATCGAGAGTTATCAGCGGATTTACTGGGGAAACGAATCCGCCGGTAACTATGAAGGCTTAAGTGAAACGGCGCGTCGCATTTCAATGATTACCGGGGAAAAATTCCACAGTAAATATGCCGGTAATCTCCGCACCTATAATTGACGAATTTTGCCGAAAATCCGTCGGTAATTGCCCTAAAAAATCTGTCGGAAACATTCGCCCCAAAATTCGTCGGTAATGGGCGCATTTCTTGTAGTGATATATCCATTTATAATTTCGTGCATTAACATTCATAAATATATAGAAAAATAGAACAAGAAAAAAGAGAATGTATATGAAAAAAACTTAAAATATCAATAATTAAAAAATTATAAATATTAACATTTGGGGTAAAAATATAAAAAAATATAAAAGTTGGAGTTTAAAATATATTTAATTATTGTTTGATGATGATATGACATTAATAAACACATGTTAGTAGTAAATAATATCATTTAAGAGGAATATCTTTTATAATTAAGAAGGATATAGAAGAAACCGTTAGAATTTAATTCAACTTCATAACGAAAAGTTTTGATTGATTTTGATCAATAAATTATAACATTCCTGTTGAAAAATATATAAAGTAACATATATGGAAGTATACTTTTGGCCTTTTGGGTTTGTATAGAAATAATTATTTTACTATATGACAAATAAAAAGAAAAAAATATTTAGTAGCATGGAACAACACTGTACTGTTGGATTGTGTTGAAATTTGAAAGTAAGATTCCCATATACTAATATGGGTTAAGCTAGGTATACACCAAAATCAACCACTAAAATCAGCAACCAAATATGATACACTTGGTGGCTGATTTTTGTGGCTGATTTTGATGTGCAAATAGCATTGTTCTACTGGTATACATGAACTTTTTATCTTGATTGTTATGTCACGCCTATATAACCTTAACCCGATAGGTTGTGTGACGTACACGAAATTAATAGCTTGATATAATTAATTATTGATTAAATAAATTAAACATAAACAAATAGAGTCCTAGATGAGATAAATATTTGAGACCTCAGAATCTGATAATTTTGCTGAAATGTTTGAATTCAGCGGATTTTTCTGAGCGGAAATGAGTAAGTCGTCGCTAAAGACTGCGCGGTAACCCGAACCGTCATTTTAAATGACAGTACCGATTTGAAACCGCTGGGAAAAATATAAAGTGATAGTAAAAATATAAAAATTCTCATAAAAATATTTGAGACACGAACACGAGCACTTATTCTAAAGATTTTATCCTGCAGTTGGGCCAACACGCTCTTCTATTCTTCTTATTCGAAGAAGAGATGCAGAGAAAGAGACGCACCATTTGCGGTTACGCGAAGCTTGTTCAATCCTCTACGATTCTATACTAATTTTGAGGTAAGGAATTCGAATTTCATTCTCTATTCCTATGCCCTAAGTTCTGCGAAAATTGGGGATTTATGGATGTTTGAGATTTTGTGATTCTTGATGCTATAGGAATGCTCTAGCTTGAGTTTGAGGTAAGAATCACCACTCGTATCTTTGATTCAAGGTAAATGCAGTCACTCTCCATATTCATATTATTTCTCATGAACTCTAGAATTGAGAATTTGGTAATTTGTGTGTTATAGAGGTCAATGGAGCTTGGATGATGTTGGATGAGCTCAATGGAGTGATGGGTGGCTAAAATCTAAGCCTTGGATGCTCAATTGGATGAATAAGGAAGTGGAGTATATGTGCACATATGTGTAATTGAGCGTGGAATTGATATACGGTTTTAGTTTCGTTAGTATAACATATAATCTTGCATGATATCCTAGGCTAGTTGAACCTAGGATAAACCTCCCTAATGTAAATGAAAATAGGAATGATGCATGATGATAAAAAGAAATAGGGGTAGCACTATCGATGATAAAGTTTAAGAGGATTGATGAATGAGGATGAGATGAGATAGGAGTATAGCATTTGAGCTGAAAATGCTTAAGATAATTGATGAAGGATGATGAAAGGATTTAGAAATATGGTATTGAAAGTGAAGAGATTTAATTAGGTTGATGATTAGATTGCCTATACATGAGATGGATAATTTTTTATGATTAGGTCGAGGAGTAGTTACAAATCTTGGCTTGATTGAAATACATGCATTTGAAGTGTTTTGGGGTTATGAAAATGGTTTAAAAGGGAGTTGGGATTTGAAAATGGTGTTTTCATGTTTTGGTTAAAACTGATTTTTGGTTAACTTTGGTGGGTTGTGATTTAATGTCCAATTAAGAGATTTTTAAGAATCTTATATGAATTTGAAGCTTATTTTAAACTCTATTAAATGCCTTAGGAATTATTGGATTTGACTGAGTGCGTGAAATGATATGATCAATCAAAGTTTGGGAAAAATTTTTGAAGTTCTGAAAAATCTATTTTCTGTAGCTTCACGGGATGAATCGATTCACTAGGCCCAAAACTTTAAGAAAACAATGATTTTGAAGTATAAAGAATCGATTCTCTTTCCTTATAAATCGATTCATATTACCTTCAAAGTAAAATGGGAATTTTGCAAAGTGTTGAGAATCAATTCAAAGAACAAAGGAATCTATTTATTTTTTATCCGTAGCAAAATGGGAATTTCATAAAGTGTTGAGAATCGATTTAAATGACCTAAGAATCGATTTATATTTGTCCAGTAACCAATTTAAGATTTTTCAAGTGATGTGAATCGATTCATGATTCATGGAATCGATTCATTTTGTTCCAAAATGGAAATTTAGAAACGTTGGCCCAAGAGAATCGATTCACCTCAAGCTTGAATCAATTCTAGCCCTGAACACTTTGTTTTTCAAGTTAAATTTCAAAGTTTTGCTTTTCCACTACTCCTTAAACTAGTTAGCATCTCATGTATGGTAAAGAGGTATGAGGAATGAAGAGTAAAGAGTGATATAGGGAAAAGAATTATGAATGATGAAGATTAAAGAGTGATAAAAATTGAAGAAGTATGAATGATGAAGGTTTATGAGTGATGTATGGAATGAAGTATGGATAGTGATTATCCAAGAGACCTATTAAGAGGAACCCAATAAGGACGAAGGAGGGTCTCCTTTGATGATTGATGAGATGATAAAGTTTATGAAAGATGATGGCTCAAGAGGAAATTAAAGAATATAAGGAATTGTTCCTCTTTGGGATTGATGTGAAATGGTCCTCTTTAAGATTGATGAAATGAAGAGGATTTTTCGTGAGACAAGTTTAGTGTGGGGGATCCTTTGGGGTTAACATCCCTACTACCTGGAATAGTCCTCTTTGATGATGATGAAATGAAAATGATGTTTAATAATGAGCTTTCGGAACTCAGGCAAGGATGGTGGTTTGTCCCGCTTATCCCCGGATGAATGAGTATGATGTTTCCTCTGATATGATGGGAGTGATCGAGCACTCCGTTTTCATAAGTTCGACTCCAGATAGACGGTGAGAAGGTATAAGATTGATCCCCTTCTTTGTTTATCCTCATGGGAAGTTAAGTTCGCCTCTAGAGAGATGGTGGAAGGTTTGGATCGCCTTCCTGTTTATCCTCCTGGGTATGAGATCGGAGAGACGGTCCATTGGTTTGCAACCGGACCAGATTGGATCGGCTATTATAACCGGCCAAGTAAGCTCACTAGTCATAGGAATAGACATTCATCATATGCATATTTCTTGTGATTGATTTAGATTGCCTTACTTGGTTTTCCTAATTGTATTTATTAATTGTTTATGTGTTATCTGCTGTACTTGATTCATATGTGTATTTCTTGCGTGAATTTCATGTGTTTGTACTCTTAGACGTTCCTCAACATTGACGAAGGAAGGTCACTGTGGACGTATTAGCGATGAATGATGATGATAGTTTATGAAGAAGTAAGAGAATGATGATGAACTATCAGAAAACTGATAGGGTAATTGAGGGAAAAGAAAAAAAATGATAACTTAGAATCCCTTAGAATACCAAATTTCCCTTAGAAATTATGGTTGAGTGTTGATGAGAGCAAATGAGAATGGATATTAAGGATGTAAAGAAAAGGATGAGGATGATGAGAAGTCAAGAAAGGAAATTAAGGATTATAACAAAAAGGATTGAGAGATTTGAGTGAGAATTGGTAAAACCCCAGTAATCGTGTAGGATTGCCTCGTGAGATCCTGCTAGTTTATATAGTATGTTTTCAACACTTTTACCGTTCTGAGAATCCAGTGGTTGGGATTCTCACCCCGTATTATTCTCATGTTTTTCAGATACAGATTCAAGTGTAGGTAAGCAATTGATTCAAGTTCTGGATAATAGGTGAAGTAATTTTTGATCCTCCGATGTCTTAGAAATTCTCCTTTTTGACTGAAATTGTCTCTTATTGTTACGTTGGTATTCTTATATGTCAAACAGAGAACTAGAAATTTGGTGTAGTCTCCAGAGTTATATATGTATATGTATATGTATTTATTGTTTTCACCTAAGTTTCGCAAGTCTTATACTTTAGAGTCATTGAGATTATATGAAAACGATATAAAGAGTTTTAATAAGTTCAGGTCAATGGCTCTATTATAATTAATTATACTTATATATAATCGATTTCAATAAATTGTTAAGTATAGGTTATGATGAGGAAGATGTAGTAATGTCTTATGATTCAATAATTATGTTAGCGACATGATTAGTGAATAGTATAGGGTGTTACAGGTTCCTCATATGGAAATATTAATTTAAGAGTAAAGTATCATTTTCATTTCTAATAATTGGACCAGGTCTTAAAATTGTCTGTAACGTTTTAAACGTTCTATGTGAAGTATGTATATCCGTAACATTTTAAAATTGAATCAATATTATCCTATTGTAACCAATTTGAATTGGTCTATCGTTAGTTCACTAGTCCACTTAATCAAGTTTTAGGGGTTCAAATCCCGCCTTATGCAGCAACCTAGTGGCCATTGGCAAATCCTTAAATAAAACTCAGATTCGCGACGAATTAGTTCTTGACCTACCGAGTTAGGGGATGCTGTGGGAAAAAAAATCCTATTTTCAACTTTGTTAAAAAACTTTAATAAAAATGCACTCATAGATGCTTAGTTCTCAATACCCTAAACATTATAAGTGAATGTCTCTGTATTCGCGTATGTTATTTCCTTCGCTTTACGAAACATAATACTAAAATTAAACCCATTTTCACTTCTTTCAATGAGATGAAAGGAAATAGGGTAAAGTACTATTTTGGTCTCTAACATTTGGGTCAAATCCTCTTTTGGTCCTTAACGTTTAAAACGTCCTATTTTAGTCCTAAAAAGGTTTTAAGTAGACTCAATCAAGTTCCACCGTTAGATGTTGAATATGGAAACTTAACGTCGTAACTAACATGGTCGTTTGCTTAGTGATTAATTACTTCACCCCGCATTAAAAAACATCACATTGCAAATTTGATACTTTATCTTCTCTTTTAATTCATGTAACAGAAGAAAACACTTAAACACATAATCATTTATCACCGTCGTGCGAAAATCGAAGGGAAAAAGTCTCCGTTACTACTCGTGGATGGTTAGATCTTACTTGCATGGCAAATTCGTATTTCATTGGCTCTTTAAGACAGAAAGAGGAACAACTATATCAGCTACGGCATTAAATTCCCTTATAACATTTAACGATGGGATTTGATTGAATCTAATTAAAACATTTTGGGATTAAAATAAGATATTTTAAATGTTAGGGACTAAAATATAATTCCTCCAAACATTAGGAACCAAAACATTACTTTACCAAGAAAATATTTGCATACTAAAAGCAATTGAGGGGATCAAATTTGATTGTGAAAAGAAGACCGAGTTTTGGTCTTTGGATGCATTGATTTTTTAATAAAATTGACATTAGGATAAAATTGTTACAGTTTTAAAATGTTAGAAACATAAATAAAAAATTTAAAACGTTAGAAACTACTGTGAGAGTATTGATTCAAACGTTACATATAAAAATAATATTTTACTCTAATTTTAATTACTAAAGGATTTAAAAGAATTTGCTTGATCCAGTGTGGTGGATATATTTGTTTGCAAATTTATATTATGTCTTATGTGTTTGTTTAATTGCATTGGCTTCTGTTGTTTCTTAAACACTTTTTTTTATATATAAATAAAGTTAATTATTAAAATTTAAACATATTTAGATGCATCTTAAAAATTAGAATAAGTATCCGTTACCAATATATAGGAAGGTGTTAACATATACCTTCGTTTCCGAACAGACCGTCATGTTCCAATGTTTTGAACCTTCCAGATATAATCTAAAAAATGTAAATGGTTTGTATTTAAGGAAGCGGCCTATCGTGCACAACACCTAAAAGACGTACACGTTGGCATGCAACCGGACCACCCTTGGGTCAGTTTCTAAGGGTTGAAAATCCCTTGTTGCCCTAGCTGGTTTAGAAGGTAGCTTAGCTTTGAGTTGTCATTTACTAAATCCGATTTGTAGCTTGTAGGTGAGCCGAGCTAATATAGTATTAGGCTTTCTAGTTTTGGTTTATTTTTTGAGAATTTCACTTGGTACTTTTAAAAAATAAATATTAAAAATTCTATATTAGATAATAAATACACACTAGGATGTTTACATTCAATAATTTCAGATGTAAATCTATTTTGTCTAACTCAGTCCAATTAATCTATTTATTTTATGTTAAATAAAAGATCAGTTCGATATCAAATAAAATATTTTTTTCTATGCTATATTTTGTGCTATTTGATATCGAAATAATTTTATATTTTGATATAAAAATAAATAATTTAATTAGACTTAATTAGATAAAATAGATGTACACTGATAAACACGGTTTCACAACCTAAATCTCGGCAAGTATACTGAATCGTATCAAGTAATACCACGGTGAAGTGGGTATCGTTCCCACGAGGATTAAAAGATCAATCAACTACTACTCAATTAATTTGCCCTAATCAAGTTTAGTTAAAAATTAAATAAGTTGAGTACTTTAGGTCTAAGTATGCGAAAATCACTAGTAAACAAGAAGCAGAGAACATAAATTATACTTGAGGTTTTAATGATGATGAGATGAGATGTTAAGAGCTTTGGAGATGTCTTTCTCTTGAAGGGTAATGTACACGTTTAATTGCAATTCTAAATACTTAGAAATCGTGCACAACGAACCTATGATAACTAAACCCTAATCTCTTAGCAATTTAGTTTCTCTTTATTTAATCAAAAGCTAATCTCTTAGTCAATTAATCAAATACAAAGGTGAAGTATACAATCCGGTTCCAATTCTTATGAATCTCAAAAGTGATCTAAGATTAGATTAAATGTCACTCTATCCAAACTAGTTCTAATCCAATTTCAATCCACAGAATTATAGTTATATGTAAATTCTCTTTACTATCTCTAGTCAGTGTTAACTTACCATGTGAATTAATTTCTAGCTAGTTAGATTAATCAATCTCTCAATTAAATTAACCTAACCCTAAACAAATAAAGAACACCTCTCAGTGATTCTGAATTATTGGGATGAAGAATAGGGGATTAATTCATGATCTTATTGAATTGAATTAAACCATGTACAATAACTACCTCATGCTGGGTGAACAGAGCTCCTCACCCTTAACAACGGAGGAGTTTAGCAATTCATAATTGAATCTAAACTCTAGGAAAATAATGGAAAACGGCTATGCTGAGTTACTAACCCTAGTGGTTAGTTCCTCTTTTATATAATAAGCTTAACTATCCTAAAAATCAGCTATCAATCAAGTCTAATCTCAATCAAATCTAATATTTATCTTATTTTCTATGATTACAATGCTTATCTCTTTCATTAAATCTTTAATCAATAAATCCTTGAATCTTTCAAAATTGCCCTTGATTAAATGATGGATTAGTAACAAAATAAGATTGGGCTGAAGTGGCATTGGTGTACTTCTCTGATCCTTGAGAATGGGCTTTAACGTTATATGTTTGCTTCCCACGTTATACGTGGGCTACTTCACGTATAACGTGGGGCTTCTAGGCTTGGTTCTTCAATTCTACGTATAACGTGGAACTCTCCACATATAACGTGGAGTCTCTGTGATTTCTGGAATTTGCTTTTTAATTCCTACGTATGACGTGAGATTCCCATGTATAACGTGGTGCTTCTATCTAATTCTGGGATTTGTGATTTAATTCTCACGTATAACGTGGAAATCTTACGTACGACGCCCAGCCTCTGTCCTATTTCCATCATTTCCTACGTATAACATGGAGTATTGGCTTTAAATTCTTAGCTCTTTTTAGCTCCATTCTGCAATCTTCTCTTAGTGGCCTTGATCACCTAAATTCTTAGTGAAATACTCTATAAATATAAACAAAACTCAAAAAACATCAAATTTGTTTGATTGGTAAATTAAAGAGCAATAAATCACAAGAATAATCATATAATTCAAGAGAATTTGAGATTAAAAACAACCAAAGATACTACTGCATTATACACCTACCAATATCCATTTATTTTTTGTGATATTTATCTTATTGACGTAAAAAAAAATTATTATAAAAGTATTTTGTTTGTAATGCTAATGAGATAACTATGAAAATTAAATAAAAAAACATACATTTCATTTACTCATGAGATATATTTGTAAATTAGTTTATAAAATTGGTTCATTTTACTCCGTTGATTTAAGAATGCGTATATCATTTGAAAAAATTGATAGCGAATTGCTAAAAAATATTGAAATTTGAAATATTGAAAAAAAATACTACATGTATAATTTTTTTGTCAATTAAATCTAATCAAATTAGACAATAAACTTAGGTGAGAGGGTGAGTAACCGAGTAGGTGAGTGAGAATGACGAAAATAATTTTTATGAATGTTAAATTAATTTGGTTAAACTTAATTAAAAGAAAATTTATATACATAAAATCACTCTATTTAAAAATTAGCTAAGAATAACAAAGAAGGGTACACACTACCACCAATTCACTTCAGGAATTCCAGTAATTGAAAATTCTGTTCGCTTTATAACTTTTTAGCCACAAGCTAGTAATCTAGTGCCTTAGCTGGGATGAGGACCATTTAGTCATTTCAGCACTTGCTAATCGACAAAAGGCTTATTGGCAACTGAAATTTTTGGCACGGAACATGTGATAATTTTCCCCAATATGGAAATAATACCAGGCACAATAACCAATAATGAAACATTGGAAAAGGGAGGAGAGAGAATCAAAAATGAGGGAGAAGAGAAATAGAGGCAATCAAAAAGCTCGCCGTTCTCTCGCCTATCAAAAAGCTTGTCGCCATCACAAAACTCCATCACGAGGTGAATGTTCTCATCGTCCTCGTAAGTCGCCCTTAGCTTCACCACGTTCGGGTGATTGGGAAGCGCGTTCGTGATTGCCAACTCTCGCAGGACGTCTTTCGCCAACTCTCGCAGGACGTCTTCCATGTGAATCGACGAGAAACGATGGTAAGTTGCGCCTCCCTCTTGCTTTTTCTCAATTTTGTTTTGGTGCTCTGTGTGTGTGGCTTTTGCGCTATCTGCATGTGGCGTTTGCTCTTTCTCTATGTTCGTGCTCTGTTGTTGACTGAGATGACTGTCCCCTTCGCAGCCAAAGTAACAATAACAGCCTTGTCCTGTGGTGATGAGTCTTCTTCTAATTTATTTATTTATTTTTTATGATCAAATTTAAGATTTTGAAAAGTGTTTTGGATCATTACCTTTAGTATTTTTGGAGGAGTAGATTTTATGATTTTGGAATCATCAGTTTTATTATTTTTGGATGATTATATTTTATGAATGTTAAATGATCAATTTTATTATTTTAAATAATTAGATTTCATTGGCTATTATTGACTAATATTGAGTTGCTTACCTAATACTATTCTAAAAATTACTATTACTAATAAAACAAAACGATGTTTGGAAATAACTTTTAATTTTTCAGAAAGATATCCTTTGTCCCAAAGTCTTTCCTCTAAATCAGTAATTACAACTTTTAATTTCATATTTTTTAATTAAAAAAATTAATTTATTAAAGATTAAGTTGATATAATATATTAGTTAGTTATTGTATGTTTAAATATTGGATGCCTGAAGATAAGTTAAGAAAAAATAAAATTTACTAGGTTAATAAAATAAATTTGTTATATTATTTTGGTTAAAGAAACATATTTAAGGTTCTTGGGATATTTCAAATTTTATGACAAATTGCTAAATTTGAAACATGTATATTAAGAAAATAATTAATATATTTTATATTTGTATTGTATCTAGACTTATAATATTGTTACTAGTTATATAAATGAACCCATTGTCGCCGGACAATAATCTTAGGCTGCGTTTATTTATAGAAATAGAACACCAAGATATAAAATCATGTTTGACAGCTAAGACATGGATAAAGACATCATGTATTCAGACATTAGATTCATGTATTTTGTGACCATTCTAGGAAGGATATTAGAGACACTAAGCATACACAACTTTTTTTTTCTTAAAAACTATATATCTCTTCGCACACCCCAACACTAACAAATAAATGAAATAATACATCGCTTTTTCATTTCATTTTGATATTGTTACTATTTTTGTAATTCTAATATAAACTTAATTATTATTGCTTGTCTTCGTAGCTAAATTTTCTAGACGTTGTAGCCATTTGTGCGAAATCTATTGATATTGAGATTATCGGTGCTTTAGAAGAAAAAAAAAAAAACATAAGGGCACATTTAGAAGAAGAACAACGTATTTTGAAACCAATAATAACGTTAAAACGACTTAATTACCTTACGTTTCATTCAACTAAAAACGACGTGTTTAATAATGACACAAAGTGAACATCCAAGATAAACAAAATGATCAAGATTAACAAAGTAAACATCATAACAAAATATTATGAATTTGTGATCATCCAAAACTAGCACATTCCTCAAATAAGTGTTGGATAAAGAGGATAAACAAGAATAAATCTACATTGCACCTCATGCACAAAAAAAATCATCCATGCACATTCTGCAACAAATAAAATACTATCAGAAAAGGTTAAGACACACAACTCTTCCCTCTCTTTTTTTCTAACTCAATACAATCACATTTCAATATCATCTTCAATCATCTAGTAAATTTCACCATAACAAAATGTGTTCAACCAAAGTCGGATGATGCGACGAATCTTTTTGATTCGTGACACTCCAACAAGTGTATCGGATCAAGTAGTACCACTAAAAAGTGGGTATCGTTCCCATGAGGAAAGGGGGATTAAGTAATATTTCTAATATGGTTCTTTAATTAGATCAAGATGATTAATCAAGGATTAATGCTAAATCAATCAAGAAAACATGCAAGAACAACAAAGAACATACAAGATCACAAATCTTTAACTAGAAACTAAAACTAATCATGCAAATGCTATCAAATATCAAAGAAAGATTCAATTAAAAGAGAACAAGATCAAGGAATCGGAGATGTTAACAAACTAACCTCCTAACCCAATTTTACTTTTCTTTTTCTGCAAGTTATTGCTAATTCACTATGAATCCTAATATAACCAAACCCTAATCTCTTAGTGATCTAGTTTCTCTTTAACCTACTTAATT
>JASCZI010241893.1:57073-67938 GCA_036250425.1 Stylosanthes scabra | reverse complement strand
TAAGAACACCTCTGAGTGATTCTAAACTATTGAGATGAAGAATAGAAAATTAAATCATGCATAAACGATAACTGAAAATACCTCAATGAATTAATAAACGAATGTATATAGTGACTACCTCATTATTGGGTGAATGGAGCTCTTCACCCTTAACAATGGAGTAGTTTAGCAATTCACAATAAAAACTAGATCTAAGAATAATTAGAAAACGTCTGTGCTGAGATATGCTCTGAGATGCTAACCCTTGTGGTTAGTTTCTCTTTTTATAACTAGCTTAACTATCCTAAAAATTAGTTATCAATCAAATCAAATCTAATCCTATCTTATCTTAATCTAATCTTATCTTAATCTTATCTACTATCTTTACAAAGCTTATCTTTTTCTCTTAATCTTCAATCAGTTATCAATCAAATCAAATCTAATCTATCTTATCTTAATCTTATCTTATATTCTAACAAAGTTTATCAATCTTCTCTCAATCTTCAATCAATCTTCTCTTAATTCTTCCAATTATACCCATGATTAGTGAATGAAATTGATGCCCAAAAGATCTTGGATTTGAATTGGAATTGGTTGTTTACTGAAATTAGGTTTTTGCCCCCACGTTATACGTGTAGCTCCCACGTATAATGTGGGGCTTCTGCCTGATTCTCCTTTGTACGTTGAATTGCCCACGTTATACGTGGGGGAGCTCACTTATAACGTGGGTTCTCTGTGACAATGCACCACTTTGTTGAATTACTCACATTGTACGTGAATGCTCCACGTACTACGTGTAGCTTCTGTCTCAAATCTTCAATTTCTCACGTTATACGTGAGTGAATGGCATATAACGTGGTGTTCTAGGGTCTTTTCTTCATCTTCTTTGCTTCAATCTTTCTTCAAATGGTCTTCAATCACCTAAAACTCTTAGTGAATTTCTATAAAACACAAACACATCTCAAAGAACATCAAGTTTGTTTGATTGATCAATTAATAACCATAATTCACAAAGAATAACATAATAATGAACAGAAATTGAGACTAAAAACAACCTAAGATGCATACGCATCAGTGACCTAGAGATAAGCATGTGATTTGATATGTATTAGAATCTTTGATGATTGTATGAGTTTTTCATGTGATTGAATATGTGACATATTAATTCTTTCCATGGATCTTGTTGATTGTTAGAGGTTTAAATCATGATGTGTGCATTATCTTTTTGCTTATTTGGTTAGTCAAGAGATTGATGATCAAGTAGGTTGAAGAGAAACTAGATTGCTAAGAGATTAGGATTTAGTTATACTAGGATTCATGGTGAATTGTTGTAGGTGTTACTTGCAGAAAAATATATGTTGATATTTGATTATGAAGTTGTGTTTATGAATATCTCCTATCCCTTAATCTTGTTTGGTTTTATTGAATCTTTCTTAATCTTGTTTTCATTTCATAATTCTTGTTCATTCACATTTGCATTCGCATAATTGTTTGTCATTGTTTAGTTACATTCTTGCATTCTTTTGCATAATGATGATTGCGGTTCTTTGTTTGTTTCTTTAGTTTGAAGGTGTTGCATTACTTTCATATTAATTCATTGGATTTACTTAGAGGAACATACATTGAAAATATTGATTAATGCCCTTCTCCTCGTTGGGAACGATATCCCACTCTTTTGTGGTACTACTTGATCTGATTCACTTGTCAAAATGTTGAGAGATCTTGTTTGTTAAAAGATTTCCGAACATCATAATGCATGGCAACTTACTGGTGAGTATTTAAGATTAGTCAAGTTGAACCCAATCTTCTTCATTTCGTAGGTAACATGTATTCTTAACTTGAGAAGTTTGATGTTTATAGGATTACCATGTGTCCATGGTGTGGCAGCAATTAGGAAGAAGCACCTAAATCCGGAGGATTATGCTCACAAATGGCTATGCATGGAATCTATCCATGCAACGTACCAATTCAACATAGCTCCTGTCCCAAGTGAAGAATATTGGACCACTACTGATTATTTGAAAACTGATGCACCCATTATAAAGAGACCAATTGGCAGGCCCAAGGTTCATGCAAGGAAGCGTAATCCGGCTGAGGATTTGATCGAAGGAGACAAGCTCAAGAAAACCTTTAGGGTTACCTGTAGTAAGTGTGGGGAAAAGGGTTATAACTTCAAGACATGTAAGGGTGCTGCCAACCCAAATTGGAAGCCAACCACAAGAAAGAATAGAAGAAAAGCCTCAGGATCTGCTGCTGCTGCTGAAATCCAGATATCTCAATCTGCACCACCACCCAAGGCAACACTCTTCGAGGTTGTGTTTGATGATCCAAGGACATTCGTGTCATTATTAAAAATCTTTGAGGACATATGTGTATTTTTAAATAAGCTCAGGGTTATATTAGTCCACGATTTAACAACTTTATTTATTTCATTTGTCTTAATTAGGGTGAGGTTGATACAAATCAGAATCAAGCACAAGAAGCTTCTAATGGGGAAGTTGCAAATGATGTATGCACTAAACTTTGCCAATTCCATATATGTTTGTGCTGTGCTGTGCTGCAACTTATTTTAAATCACAATTGTAGGTTCTTTCTGTTGTCAACGGGAGGCTTAGCAAAAAGCAACCCATTAGGAGAAAAGTGCAACCAAGAGCACAAAAACCTGTTGAGGGGAGTAAGGCTGCTCCATCAACAACACCACAAGCCCCAAAATCACCACCAGCAGGACCATCCAAGGAAACCATATCTGCAGCAGGACCAGGGGCTCAGAAGATATGGCAATTCATGCCTACACCTGGACTCAACAACAACAAATAACAGATTACAAATAGTTGATATTTTGAGAACAATAGTTGATATTATGTGTATTTGGAAAACTATGTGCCTTCTTTTGTGAATGTTTTGGTATACCTTGCTTAGGCATTACACACTATTAGCCTCAAGTTAGTTTATCATGGGGTCATTATATGAACCTTAAACCTTATTATGTCTTTTGTTATACCAGGAACAATGTCATCTTGTTAAACATGTTTATAATGCGGGGAATTATCTCTTTTAAATGAGATTATCATCAAACATGTATGATGCTATATTTGTCTACTATATGCTTCATATTTTTCTTAGCCAAAACATTCATTAGATTCATATCAAAATACATAACAAAGCAGTTTGGTTTTGACTACCATATACACCAACATCTCTTTACACACTCAAGTAACTAAACATTGCTAACATACACAGCTATTAACCCAACAATGAAACATACACAAACTAGCCACCCTGTTTTCTCTAAATCTGCCACCCTGTTTTCAATCTTCAACCTACCAAAGTGCTCATCAGCATCAACTTCTTCCTCCTTCAGGCCCGGTATCTTAGCCATTCTCCCAAATTTCGCCGAATGCTGATCTAGCCATAGGAAAAACTTGCAATGGCTTAACCGTATCTACAATCACAACTACCTTTTGTTAACATAAGTGCCAAACTATTCAAACAGATACAGAAAGGGATTATTGTCATAAAGGACATACCTTGAAGAATGGGCACCCAAAAAAAAAATACACTCCGCAGTGGCACTTGGGAGCAGCTCCGTCCCTCTCATGCCCCACCTTCGCCGAGAAGAAACACTGCGTCTCTGATGAAGAACGTTCATCTCTCTCACCACCACCAACACGCCTTGACGCTGAGGAGTTGCCGTCGCTTTCCATTTCCAAAGGACCAGCTAGGTTAAATGGAGATCTGGATTTGGCCCCAAATTGGTGGGTTAGGGTTCCAATTTAATTGGGCAAACGACGACGTCTTCATCGTTTTGAGGAATGAGTAAAGGAGAGATATGGCAATGACATCGTTTTGCATCCATAAAAGCGGGGGTTGGACAGCTTGGCACCGTTTAGTCCATGACAGCGCCGTTTTCTTCCACGTCATCCATTTCCGTTACAGTGTGAGTGGCTCCACAAACGGAGTGGCATGTGCATCTACTAGATCAAACGGTCAGGGACGGGTTGGTATTTCCCAAACCTGAGGGTTACCTTTGTCTGATTTTAAAAAGGTGTGGGGCATTTTTGTACTTTTCCCTAATTGTTTTAACCTAGGAATAAGGGGCAAGTAGTGCATCCTTTTCACCGGAGTCTCCTTGTGTTTTCCATTTACTATTTTCTCATCGTATCGTGCTGCACCACAAAACTTACATTCTTTTAAGTTTTTGAAATTATCATAGAACAACATACATCCGTTAACGCAACAATCAATCTTTATCGGCGTTAGACCAAGTTTAGAAACTATCTTTTTAGTTTCATAGAAGTTTTTCCGGACTGCGTTGTCTTTCGGGTGGGTCTCCCTCATGAGTTGAAGTAGTTGATCAATAGATCGCTGAGAAATATTCCCTTCAGACTTAATTGTCATCAATCTAACAGCAAATGAAAGTTCAGTGTCGTTTTCACATCCTGGCCATAAAGGCTTTTTTATGCATGCAGCAAATCATAGAAATTTTTTCTATCAGCATTGGGAGACTCCTCGTCCTCAGAATCACCATGTCCCTCAAACTCAAATCCAGTAAAAGCTTCATGAACCAAATCCTCCATCCTATTGGGGTGTGTACTACCCCCAACCTCTATGCTTGGGGTTTCAGATAAGGTTGGGTTATTTTCACCATGACTTGTCCAAAGCCAATAATTAGGAACAAATCCTTTCCTATAAAGATGGATTACTACATCTTTCGGGGGTTTATAAACCTTATTTTTACACCTAGAACAAGGGCATCAAATATGTCCATTTGATAAATCAGCTGATTTCTCAGCAAATGAAATAAATTCTTCTACCCCTTTAGTAAATTCACTTGTTAAACCCTTCCGACCTGGTCTAAGTCTATTATACATCCAATTATGACACTCACGCATATTCATAACCTGTACCATTAGTAATAGTGCATCTTAATTAAATAATTATTAAAAGAAATCACATTTCAGGAGAACTACAACAAAACTAATATATATTTGAAAAAAACAAGAGTAAACATAAAGTACCTTGAGTCGTTGGACACCCTCTCATGCAGTTACAAAGCTACACCATTCACTTGAAACCTGGGGAAAAAAAGATAATAAATACTTTCATTTCGTTGGAACATTAAGAGCAACAGAAGCACAAGACCATGTATTTTTTATATTTAATCTAAGAAACAATTGTGGTCACATTTATAGAGCAAAAAAAAAAAGAAAACTCTAAGTTATGTTCTAATGTTGAAAAAGATGGTCAAACAATCCCAAGTCAATAGCTAAAAAACATCTCTGTTTGAAAAAGATTTTAGAACCATTACCCTCTGCATCAAACTTTCAAGTCAATATGATATCAGATATGAAGCAACCAAAACATAAGTGCTGAAAGTAATATCAACTCACAAATCTGTTGAAAAACATGAATATATGATGAGAGCATCATCATGGGAAAAATCAAAATATGAAAGGTTAAAAGTATTTAGCAAGGGCTCAGCATAAAATAGTCAAAAGAAACATATGAAATGTTAAAAGTATTTACCAGATAATTATCAAAAGAAAGTGCACAAATCAGTATTCAGTATTGTGATTGCTTTAGTAGAGATAAATATTGCATTAGTTTATCTAAATAAGTGCATTTCAATGACATCTCAAACTAAATTTAGCATACACTATATATTCAGAATCAATTCCCAATCACTATTCACTAGACACCCAAATACATACGTTAATTTATGCATTTATTAGCATGCATCTACTTCAAGGTCCACCTGTTGGAACAGAGAGAGTATAACACCTGGAAAAAAAAGCCAATACTCAGTGAAAATCTACATATCATACATAGAGAGTAAACGTGAGTGAGAAACTAGGTGGAAAAAAAGCCAATACTCAGTGAAAATCTATATATCAAAAATTTTAATTACATCCAGTCTAGATTCAAGTCCTTCAGCAGTGAATATGAATAAAATGGTTTTGTTCCAAGTGTTGCCATGATCATCCCTGCCTACGCACCATTCAATGTTCTTCTTTATTCGGCTATCATAAAATGGATAGAACCAACTATACCAACTCATTTATCTTGGAACATTTTTTACTACTACTCCTCCCTTCGACCATCATCTAATTAGCATAAACAGATGCAGTGGACTACACTAAGAAAAACATTCAAACTGAAGAAAATAACATCTGTTTTGATAAGCAGAGACATGGACAAGGCAATATTAGCATAATAATCAGCCATACTTTATTTTTGTTGCAGATAAAAGTAAAAGAGTTCGTATTTTACACATTTAAATTTGTATTGTCAAATAATTTCTAAAAAACTAAAGAGAATTTATGAGAATGCAAGAGAAAGTGCAAATTTCCTTGATAGCTTTAAGCATTTAGCAAACATTATGTAAAAATTATATAACTGCAATCAGGAGCATCTACTGTGCGCAAGTTATAGCCTATGATTGAAGAAGTCAACTGCTGTTAATTTAACCATGGCTCTTGCAGATATTGGTCACTTACTAAATTTCATTAAGCATACTGAGTGGTTGAGTGTTCAGCCTAAGATTATAACTATACACAAAACAATACCATCTATCATTTTGAAACTAAAACAAGGTAAAGAGATTCAGAAAGCTGGAAATAAAACTACATACACAAAACTCCAAATTCAAGAACGAAAACAAAAATGAATCAATGGCAACAGAGAAAAAAAGTAAACTGCATTAATCTCAGAAATCATAACTAATTAAAATTCATAAATTAGAACTAACAACTAATTAAATAGCTTAGTGATAAACCCATATTTCATGATAAAATATGTGTTATATTTGATGGGTTTATCAACATAAAACCACATAATTGCTTGTGAATAACCATGATTGTGAACCTTTGCCATAATTGTTCCAAGATTGATAAACATGCTAATTTAGCCTTAGAATTGAATGCAATTAGTATAATCTCATCCCTCTTGGTACCTTGATATGTTTGCTAGTGTATTTTAGGATTTTAGGGATTGAGAAATGATTTGGAAAGGCTAACGAGAGCATTAGAAGCAATCGATTCATGAAGAAAAGCCAAGAAGAAAGGGTTGTTGCTAGTGGAGTTGCTAGCAGGGTGCACTAGCACCAGCAAAGCTGCCCACGCAGCTTTAAAGCTGCGCAAGCAACTCACTAGCAACATAGGAGCTGCCCACGCAACACCCAGAGGCTGCGCACGCAGCTTCCTGGCGCCAACAGAGCTGCTTGCGCAACAAACAATGTTGCACACGCACCAGAGGGCAGAAAATCACCCAATTTGAAAGGCTAGAAGTGAAATTTCAAGTCTTTGAACCTAGGCCAAGGCCCTTTGAAGCCCAAATTCATTCTATTTAAAGGAAGAGTGGCTGAAGCACAAGGGAGGCTAGACACTACACACTACCATTAGGTTTATTTCCTTAGTTTAGACAGTTTATGAGGAATTTGTGAGAGTTTCCCATCTCTTTCATTTTCTCTCATTTAGTTCTTAGTGTTCTTCATTTTCTCTTCCAATTTCCAGCCCTCACTAGCCAAACTCTTTACTTTAATTCTTGTTTGAATGCTTGTTTAATGTTTCTCTTGTTTAATTAATGCAATCTACACTTGTTTCTTTCATCTATTTCTCTATTTCTCATCTCTAGCTTTTATGTTCTTGTGTTCTTATTTTTTTGTTGCTGAAATTTATTTTCTTGTTATGATCTATTGTTATTTTCTTGTTCCTTTAGTGATAATTGTTGATTCTCTTTCCTATTTAATTCATTGATCATCTTGATTTGCTTTTCCTCTTGCTATTTACCATGTTTATTTACTACGCCCACCAAGTGTTTGATGTTTTGTTTCTTATAAT
The DNA here is from genome assembly GCA_036250425.1 of Stylosanthes scabra. Lineage (NCBI taxonomy): Eukaryota > Viridiplantae > Streptophyta > Magnoliopsida > Fabales > Fabaceae > Stylosanthes > Stylosanthes scabra. Next base: position 60,121 of record JASCZI010241893.1, on the reverse strand, counting down.
TATGGAGTAGTGTTCTTGTGCCTTGGTCATCGGTTGAAGTGTGGATGATCTTAGCCACTAATCCCTAAGGATAAGAATGGGTTAAGACCTGGAATTAAAACTGTTCTGATGACACTATGCCAATGGCAATAACAGGAGAGCCTTAAATGAGACAGACTCAATTAGGTGCAAAATTCACCATGGTGAGTTCTTCCCAGTGACGCGGGATTTACTCGAGTTCTGTTGAAACCTTGGTTCTACGTTATTGTTTACGCATAGGACGTTCGGAATGGGGTTAGTTCCCCCCATTCGACCATTTGACAGAATGGGTTTTGTGCCTTACGTGACAACCATTCATAATTGGGATTAGTGGTGATCATAGGGACACATTATACTTCAACCCAAGATCAAGCACCCTTTATCATCATCAGTTCTTGCTATTTCTTATTTTTGTTCTTGTTACCGATACTCAACCATTGCAACCCCAATATTTTCACAACCATTCGCGAGCCACAATATTTCAATTCCTAGGGGAGAACGACCCGAGTTCAATACTCGGTATTTTTAATTGGTTCCAAGCTCTGTGACACCTTTCTTGTTGACGAAACCCTGCTGTCAATCTCACTTCTGGTTTGGATTCCTCTACAACGATACTATCTCTGTTTTGAAAATCAAGGAATTCCGAACCGGTCGTGAGAGCTGCCGCGGGGCATCCGTTACTTAGTAAGTATTAACTAGTTTGTAGCTAACAGAGGAGATAAAAGTTATTAAGCCTTGAAGAACAAAGAAGAGAAATGCAGCAAGCAAAATCATATAGAACAGAGAAGAAGAACGAGTATTATTAGAAAATGTTGAAGAAGAAGTAATCTGAATTATTAGAGAATGTTAAATCCTAACTCAACAACCTCTATCAGATCGAAACCAAACAGAACACAACACAGCAACCAGTAAGCTTCGAATGGGAAAAAAGCAAAATACCAGAAGAGAACGAGAGGAGAAAGGGAGAAGGAGAACGCATTGTCAGCGACAGAGAACGGCGAAAAGGAGACGAGGACGAACACGAGGATGAACACGATGAGGACGAAGAAGAGTAGAGGAGGACGGCAGTGAGAAGAACGAGGGGACGAGCGGCGGCGGCGACAGAAGGAGCAAACTCGAAACTCCTCAGCCAACAGCAAGCGAGTGATGAAAGATGGGGACGACAGATTGAGTGAGGAAGATGGTGATGGACGAGAACTGCGATGAGGAGGCGTCGGCGGTGGACGTCACTAACAGAGGCAGCGGATCGGAAGCTATCGTCGTCTCTCTCTCACTCTCTCTCTAACTTAGGGTTTTTTGTGACTAGTGAGGGTTTTTTGGTGAGACCCGTGTTTTCTCTTTTTATTTTTTTTAAATTTTGAAAGATTTTAAGTTAGCAACCGATTGCTAAATCAGTTGCTGAAAAAATTGTAAATTGGTGACCGATTTAGCAACCGATCCATTTGTCCAACTTTAAGTTGGTTGCTAAATTGGTTGCTAACATAAAAAATAGCTACCGATTTAGCGACCAAAATCCACAAAGCCATGGTGTTCTCATTTGGTTGCTAAATCAGTCGCTAAGTAAATTTCAGCGACCGATTTTAGCAACCGATTTTTAAGTTGGTCAAGTTAAAAATATCGGTCGCTAAAGAAACCTTAACGATCGATTTCATGACCGATTTATAATTTGGTATGGCCGGACCAAACCAATTGCAAAATAGCGACCGAAAAAATCAGTCGCTAAAATCGGTCGCTATTCCGAAACTTTCTTGTAGTGGTATCATTTGCTATTTTGGATGTGTGTGGCTTCTTTCCATGTTTCCTCTCAAAAGATGAAGATATAAAATTCAATTGTTGGAGTACAGATTCATTAAAATCATGATTTGAGTTAAATATATTTGTATCTTCATAATCTATCTCTTCATCTCTATCCCTTTGAACTTCTTCTTCAGTGTCATTGCCGCATACAACAGAAACTCTAGCCCATTTGCTCTTTCCTTACAAAATATGTTCTCCAAACGTGGATAAAGAGGAAAAGACTTTTCTGAAGTATACAACCTTACTCCTTGTTTCTAGAAAAAAGGTCATCAAAGGGAGACATAACTAATTGTCAAATAGAACAAAATTAACTCAATATATAAAATCAAACCAGTAAACTAATCTTCATATACATAGATAGGATCTTTTTGTTATCCATAACCACACAATACTTCATACCATTCCATGAAAAATCACTACAGGCTACTGACGAACACCTCGCGGCCGCTCTCGCGACCGGTTCGGAATTCCTTAATTTTGAAAACCGGTTATCGTTATAGAGGAATCCAAACCAAATGTAAGATTGACAGCGGGGTTAGTCAACAGAGAAAGGTGTCACGAAGCTTGCAACCAATTGAAAATACCGAGTATTGAACTCGGGTCGTTCTCCTTAAGAATTGAAATATTGTGGCTTGCGAATGGTTGTGAAAATGGGGGTTGCAATGGTTGGGTGTTGGTAACAAGAGCAAGAAAAGAATTAGATAAAACTAATGATGATAAAGGGTGCCTAGTCTTGAGTTGAAGTATAATGTGTCCCTATGATCACTACTAATCCCAGTTATGAATGGTTGTCACGTAAGACGCAAAGCCCATTCTGTCTAATGGTTGAATGGGTGGAAATTAACCCCATTCCGAATGTCCTAGGCATACACAACAGCACGGGACCAAGGTCTCAACAGACTCGAGTAAATCCCGCGTCACCAGGAAGAACTCACTAATAGTGTATTTAACACCGAATTGAGTCTGTATCATTTAAGGTCCCCCTACTGTTGGCAGGGGCGTAGCGTTAACGGAACAGTTTTAATATCGGCCTTAACCCATTCTTTTCCTTAGGGATTAGTGGCTAAGATCATCCACACATCAACCGATGACCAAGGCACAAGAAAACTACTCCATATCTATAAGAAACAAAATATCAAACACTTGGCGGGCGTAGTAACAAGACATGGTAAATAACTAGAGAAGTCAACAAACAAGATGATCAATGAAGTAAATAAGCAAGAGAATCAACAT
>JASCZI010241893.1:19371-50176 GCA_036250425.1 Stylosanthes scabra | reverse complement strand
ATGGATAACTTCTTAGTTGCAAACTCAATATAAAAAGGCAAGAAGTATAGTCATTCTAATCATTGTCTTTAATCAGTTACACTCCTCCTTGTTTGAACTTAATTGATATATGATTCGGATTTGCTTGAGGACAAGCAAAGTTTAAGTTTGGTGTTTGATGCCCGAAATCCTTGCGGACTTTCGGACTTTCCACCGGCAAGTGCACTGGATCATATCAAGTAATAAAAGTGAGTAAGAGTTATCGTCCCATGAGGATTAATGGATTAAACAATAATGATCAATCAATTCTCTAATTAGACAAAATCAAATCTCAAAGATATGGTGAATCAGAATCAAATCTAATCAAATCTAAATTAATCAAATCCACTAAAATCATGCAAAATCAATCAAATCCTCACAAAGTCAATGAATTCAAAACTTGGACAGCAAGCAATTAATTAAGAATTATTCAATAATAATGAAGGACAAGCCAAGGATTAAGAGATATTCACCCAAATATAACCCTAATTCAAATAATCAAGTTACTTCTCATGCAAGGAATCATCAAATCACAAAGAACCCTAATTAACTAAACCTTAATCTCTTAGTGATCTAGTTTCTCCTAATTCAATTAATTATTAATCTCTTAATTAATCAATGAATTTGAAGATGAAGAACAATCCTGATTCGGTTGATATGAAATTCAACAGTGTCACTTATTCAACCTAACTCTAATCCAATTGAATATCACACAACAATTGCACAATTCACCAATTCCTTATCTCTAATTCACTGGAGAACTATGAAGAACAATTCCTAAACACAATCAATCTTTGGTTTCTCTCAAAATCACAAAAATCAAAAGTTAGAACAATGATTACCTCTCAGTTAGACCACGTTCCTAAAATTGAAGAACAGAAGAATTGAACTTTGATAGATGAACTTGAGGCGGAAGAAAACTTGAAATTGAATTATGGATCCATGCTTGGGATGAACAGAGCCCTCATCCCTAGGCTTGATGAAGTTTAGTTGCTCATGGTGTTGAACAAACCAACAGAGAAGAAAAGAAGAGAAGACTTGAAACCTAATCCTAATTCAGAAAATAGAACTTTGTAATGTTATGGAATTATAACATGATAGAATGAATACTAAACCTAAAGACTAAGCTATATATAATAACTACTAAAACCCTAATTGATAACATTTACTGAACGTTAAAATTCTGCAAGTCTTGGGCTTGGATTTGGTGAACCACGTTTGGGCCAAGTCTGGAAGTTGGTCCAAACGTGGCCTTACTTTGAGAGCTTGTGATCCTGTCTTGCCTCACGTTTGGGCCACGTTTTGGCTTGGCCAAAACGTGACTCAAACATGACCTTGCCTTGGTTCCCTTAGTGAGTCACGTTTGGGCCACGTTTCCAATATGGACCAAACGTGACCTTGTGTCATGGTTGATGGGCTTGGTGAGCTTGAGGGGAGCTTGAGTGAGTCACATTTGGGCCACGTTGGAAACGTGGCTCAAACGTGACCTTGTGTGAGGTTGCTGATCCTTGCTTAGCTCTTGAGAGGTCACATTTGGCCATGTTAGCAACGTGGGCCAAACGTGACTTGGTGGTGAGGTTGGTTACCTTGGGCTTGCTCCTTTGGTGAGGACTTGGGTCACGTTTGGCCATGCTTTGGACATGAGCCAAACGTGACATGCTTGAGGCTTGGGAGAGCTTTGCCTAGCTTCCTTGGTGCATGGATGGGTCACGTTTGGGACTTGGTATGCACCAAGCCTAAACATGACTTGAGTGTGAATTTGGGAAGCCTTGGGACCTTGGAGTCTGACATGGCCCAAACGTGACCTTGATGTTGCCTTGGATGAGCTTGGGCTATTTGTAACTTGAGTCAAGCTTCCTCTGTTTTCTATTTTCTTCTGCTTCCTCTGTTTCTTCATGATTTCTCTGTAAATACATAACAAATACTCAAGATACTAATTGATGGAGAATTAAGCTAAATTACTTGAGTAATAAGCTAAATATCTACTAAATACACATGGAATTAGGGTCTAAAACCATGAAAGATACGCAAGTATCAGAGGCTAGGCCTTGGCCCGGAAATGCGAAATTCTAATTCTGGCCTTCATTTAATATCACTCTGCAGCGTAAAGTTGTATACGCAATTTATGGAGTTGCGTACACAGCCTTGTCCAGAGAGCTCTCTGGATGCTGTAGAGGAGAACGTTGCGTACGCACTATATAAAATTGCGTACGCAACCCTGGCAGTTTCCTCTGTTTTGGCTCCTCTTCATGAATCATTTGCTTCCAATGCCTTCCTTAGCCTTTCTCAAGCACTTTTCAATCCCTAAAGTCCTGAAATATACTAGAAAACACATCAAGGCACCAAGTGGGATGAAGTTATATAATTTCTATTCAATTCTAGGCTAATTTAGCATGTATTTCTCAATTAGAACAAATATAGCAAAGATTCACAAACATGACTATTCACAAGCAATTATGCGGATTTAGTTCGATAAACCCATCAATATAACACATATTTTATCATGAAATATGGATTCATCAGCTACCATGTCAACTTTAAATTAATATTTCTCTTTAAGTCTTTTAACGTTGTTCTTGCAAAGACTTATTTGAAAGCCAACACCTAAAAACCTCTAATTCATATTGGTAACAATATTCTCAAAAAATCCAAGTTTTAACTCACCAGCATTAGCTATTCTTCCATCAATCACAAGTTACTCCATAAAACCAAGAGATGCCTCTATCTCTTTGTTAGTTCAATCACATTAGCTATTCTTCCATTTGTCCCTACAATTTTAAAGGAGAATCTATCATGATGACAAGCTAATTGTCTTCGGTTGCTGATAGTGCATTGTCAAGAGAAGAATGAGCCATGTGGCTATGTGAATAGCAAAAGAGAAAATCTATAGCACTGGACCCACTGATCATATCAGAAGCGAGGTGACCAAGGCGTTAGTGTGGGCAATGATTACTTTACATAATGAAACCAGTTAATTGTGTAATTAGCATTTTTTTTTGTTAGTTAATGATTATCATTGGGATCAAGTGGTTTGGGTTTAAGTGACTATGGCTTTATTGTTGGGCCAACAATATAATGGTTTTGCCATATTTTTTAATTATACAGGTCTTATGATTATATAGATGTAGGATTTTTTTACGGATGGGTACAAAAGAGTTAATATTTTTTTAAAAAATAATGATAGGTAGAATTAATTCATAATTACCATATTTAACTTAATATCTATAATTTTTATATAAATAAAAGTCAAAATAAAAATAAAATGCTACTTACGACTACCAATTAATTATGGTTACTTAACTTTTCCTTTTTCTAGCAAGTTATATCCATCGTGGTCCAATTCACTAAAATTGCTCTTCAATAATTATTAGAATTATGTATTAATTAAAATAGTGATAGTTATATGAAAAATTTATGTATTATTATTAGAATTTACTTTTCATGTAAAAGAGTTTTACGAGTTAAAACTCAAATTGGCCCCTGAAATTTGAGCTCCAACTTACATTGGCCTCTAAAATTTAGAGTTACTCAAAATGGTCCTCGACTTTTACAAACGTAAGTCAAGTTGGCCCTTAGTCTCATCTCTGTTAATATTTTTCCTACATAGACCGTTAAATGTCATGATAAATATATGAGATAACATTGTTTTTCTTATTGTGCAGTACAAGGGGCAAAATAACGCCATTTGAAGTTCATGGTAAGCTATCCCTCCATTACCCTACAACTTATTATCTCTTTATACTCTTCTTTTTCTCATAGTCGGTGTCCTTATTACCCTACAATGACAAAAATAATATTGTCCCAAATCTCAATCATGTCATTTAATGGTCAACGTACACAAAATGTTAACGGAGATGAGCCTGAGGGCCAACTTGAGTTACATTTGCAGAAATCGAGGGCCATTTTGAGTAACTCTAAATTTTAGGGGCCAATTTGAGTTGGAGCTCAAATTTTGGGGGGCCAATTTGAGTTTTAACTCAAATTTTACACAAATTTGTATTTAGAAAATGTAACTAATTTTCAAATTCACTACTTTAAAAGTCATATAGACATAGGGAGACGTGCCGCCGCTGAACGCCGGCTCCTCCACAGGGGTATGTCGTAATCTTCTCCTGATCCAGTGTCATAGAAATGCTCTGATCTTTCCTTCAGTAAGGCGCTTCTTGTATTCTGCCTTCGTCTTTCCATCATCACGCCTCTTCTTCAGCCATCCTCAGCGGCGCAAGTCCTACTGTCCAGCCTTCGTTCCTTGCTTTCCTTGGCAGTGCAACATCATTTTTCTTCATCACTCCTTCTAATATGATGCCCAAAATCCTTTCGGAATTCGGACTCTCCACCGGCAAGTGCACCGGATCGTATCAAGTAATAAAAGTGAGTAAGAGTTATCGTCCCACGAGGATTAATGGACTAAGCAATAATGATCAATCAATTCTCTAATTAGACAAAATCAAATCTCAAAGATGTGGTGAATCAGAATCAAATCTAATCAAATCTAAATTAATCAAATCCACAAATCATGCAAAATCAATCAAAATCTAATAAAATCAATGAATTCAAAACTTGGACAGCAAACAATTTATTAAGAATAATTCAATAATAATAAAGGACAAGCCAAGGATTAAGAGATATTCACCCAAACAAAACCCTAATTCAAATAGTCAAGTTACTTCTCTTGAAAGCAATCATCAATCACAAGAACCCTAATTAACCAAACCCTAATCTCTTAGCGATTTAGTTTCTCCTAATCTAATTAATTATTAATCTCTTAATTAATCAAAAGATTAGAAGATAAAGAACAATTCAGATTCGGTTGATATGACATTCAAGAGTGGTTTTAGATTGAATTTTATGTCACTTATTCAACCTAACTCTAATCCAATTGAATATCACACAACAATTGCACAATAGAATTATGAAGAATAATTCTCTACCACAATCAATCTAGGTTTCTCTCAAAATCACTAAATTGAAAGTTAGAACAATGATTACCTCTCGGTTGGACCACGTTCCTAAAATTGAAGAACAGAGAAATTGAACTTTGAATTCATACAGATGCTTGCACTTTGAAGAAAACTTGAAATCAAATTAGGAATCCATGCTTGGGATGAATAGAGCCCTCATCCCTAGGCTTGATAAATTGTTTAGCCACTCATGGTGATGAATGACATAACAGAAAAGAAAAGAAGAGAAGACATGAATCCTAAATCCTAATTACATAGAGAAAGTGTGATGAAAAAATAAGTCTGTAACGTGATAAGATGAATCCTAAACCTAAAGACTAAGCTATTTATAATAACTACTAAACCCTAATTGATTACATTTACTGAACGTTGAAATTCTGCAGAACCTTGGGCTTGGATTTGAGTGAACCACGTTTGGGCCAAGTCTGAACTTGGTCCAAACGTCGCCTTGCTTGCTGAGAGGAGAACTTGGGATCTTGGTGGCTACCTCACGTTTGGGTCACCTTTGGGCTTAGCCAAACGTGACTCAAACGTGGCTTTAGTGTGGTGTCCCTAGTGAGTCACGTTTGGGCCACGTTTCCAACATGGACCAAACGTGACCTTATGTCATGGTTGATGGGCTTAGTGAGCTTGCCTTTCATCACGTTTGGGTCGCGTTTTGGCTAGGCCAAAACGTGACTCAAACGTGGCCTTGTGTTGTGAGCCTTGGTGAGTCACGTTTGGCCATGTCAAGGAACATGGGCCAAACATGACTTGTTCTTGAGCTTGGCAAGCTTTCCCAAGCTTACCTTGAGTCCATGGATGTCACGTTTAGCCAAGTGAGTGGTGAGGGCCAAACGTGACATGATCTTGCTTTGGTGGGGACTTGGTGAGCCTTGGAAGGTCACGTTTGGGCCAAGTGTGAGACTTGGCTCAAACGTGACTCATGTGTGGTCTTGGGAGCTTGGTGAGCTTGATGGGACTTTAGAATGAGTCACGTTTGGGCTATGTCAGAGACATGGTCCAAACGTGACCTTGTTGTTGCCTTGGATGAGCTTGGGCTGTTTGTAACTTCAGTCAAGCTTCCTCTATTTTCTATTTTCTTCTTCTTCCTCTGTTTCTTCATGATTTCTCTGTAAATACATAACAAATACTCAAGATACTAATTGATGAAGAATTAAGCTAAATTACTTGAGTATTAAGCTAAATATCTACTAAATTCACATGGAATTAGGGTCTAAAATCATGAAAGATTTGCAAGTATCATAATATGTCCTTCCTTCATGGATCTGGCATTCCCCCTCCGATCTGTTTGCCTTTCACCGTCATCCAACAACTGGTTCCGCCTCATTCAGCGATGCAGATGTTGTCTCCTTTCCAGCATTCCTTCTCTTCTGGCAGTCTGCCTTCTTGTGCTTCGCGGTGCTACCTCCACTCGTCCTACCGTCCAATCTTGCTATTTCCTTTCTTCCCGACGGGCTTCTTTCTCAACGAGCAACATAACTCCTTCCTAGGTTGGAAACTATTAGCGATGCAAGCACCAAGACTGCCGCCTCATAAAAGCATTGATGCCTTTTGTTTTCTATTTCCAATGAGCTAAAGCTTCCATCAAAAGATACACTAAGATCCATGAACTTTAGGGAAAACTACTAGAGAGGTGAATGAAGAAAGATACGATGAAGACGTGCGGGGAAGATGTTATTCACGACCCTTTCTGAACCCTCAATGAACATTAAGGGTATAATCTTGAAATCGCATTATTTAACATTTTTTTAACGTTAAACCTCATCAAGGACCTAATTGCAAATATATGTACGGTGTAGGGTCTCCATCAATAACTTTTAAATTATAGAGACTAAATTGCAATTTCACTGAAACTATAAGGACTAATTGTATAATTTAACAAAAAATAAAAACAGAATTTACCTAATTACTACCGTTTGAAAAACTATTTTCCAAAATGTCACTATTTTCAAACTACCACCCTTTTGCCACGGTTGCAACTGGTCTTCCCTGTCAAGGCCTGACCGCATTAGATAGAATTCAAACCAAGGAATTAAGGAAGTAAAGCAATTTCCAACCTTTAAAAGGGGGGATTTGCTTCTTGAAAACTTTGATTTCATATGAGATTCTGTCATAATCACTATCATAATCCTCAATCCACATTATTGCAAGTATTAGAACTTGCAAAGAGAATTAAAAAGGACCACACAAAACTCTTCTCACGTTTATCACTCGAAATTGGACACTTGTGTTTGGACTTAATTCATGGCTTTTTCCCTCTGATGATCTCACCCTCTTGTCTTTAACAACTGTTGGATTGCTTTCAAAAGTTGCTTTTTAGAAATCAAAGAAAAATGTCTGACAAGACTAAAATAATCTTAATGCTATACACTTTTAATTTCACCTCAAAAACTAAGAGTATGCGACAAATGACACATAATAGATACTAGAATAATCCTAATATCAATTGATACCCCAAAGTGATTTGTAACAAATCTAAATTTTTTTTGGGTACTTAAAAGCTAAAATAAAGAACTTTTTTACTCTCCTCTTTTTTTTTTTGAGTGAATTCTTTTCTTTCTTTTTTTTTTTTGCTTTTTTTAATTTTCATTTTTTTAGATAAAATAATTCCTATTTATGAAGAATAAGAAATTGTACGTAAGTAAAAGAAAGGGAAAAGAAAAAAGACAAAAAATTAGATATGAGAAGGTGACCAGAAAAAAAAAAAAGAAGGAGGATATGATAAAAGTGTAAAACCTAATGAATAAAAAAGAAAAAAAGAAAGAAAATAACGTGATAAGAAAGAAAGAGCTAATGACAGATACCATAACAAAATAATATTCTATGCATGAATAAGAAAATAACGGAAGCGTGGACTTGTGGACCTTGTAGTTTTTTTTTAATATACTAACAAAAAGAAAAAAAATTAGACAACAACCTTATATTATGTAGATAAATAAGAATTTACCTACGAGCTTCTCTGATACCAAATGATAAAAAAAAAAACAGAGAACACAGATGATGAAAAAGAAGAAAAGAAGAATCCAAGAATGACAAAAAACAGACCTCAACAAAAAAGATAGAAGATAGAATTTTTCCTACTAAACCTCTAAGAATTTTGTTCCTAGCAATCTAGGTCACTGGAAGGAACTAGACCTTCAAAAAACATGTCCTTGACAACCTAGATTAGAGGGATGAAAATTGAAAGAACTAACACTAAAGAATTACCTTAGGTTAGATCTTTCAAATTTCTTCATGCAACAAGCAAAGTAAATCACTCACCTCACTTTATTACACTCAAATTTTCGTGCTCCATGACAATAAAAAATAAAATCATCCAAAATTTTATAAAATGACTTTCAAAAGTATTTAAATAGCCTCCTAATAGCCTAGATTTAATTTCGGTTAAATCTAGCTAAGATAAGTTTTTAAAATTTAAATTTAAACTAAAGATTTTTTTTAGATAGTTAAGGTACAATCTCGACCCAAAATAGGGAGTAAGTTCGACGGAGGACAAATGAAGGAACTTAGACCCCCCAAAATGCAATCCTCACAAACGACATACATCAGTCCAACACACAACAAAACAAAATTAAAAAACAAAACACATCATGAATTTCATTGACACCAAACTCCAAAGCGCAATACCCAAAATCCAAAGGACCTCCTTCATGAATGCCATGCTCTCCACTTCTATATATCATCTTTGACACAAACATCAATATGTTTTTGTTTTTTCGGTCTGCTCTTACGTACTTTTGATGCAACAAATCCTTACCGATTCGTTAGCACTCCGACAAGTGCATCGGATCAAGTAGTACCATTAACAAGTGGGTATCGTTCCCACGAGGAAAAGGGGTCTAAACAATATCTTTAATATGATTCTTTAATTAGATCAATGGAATTAATCAAGAATTAATTCTAAATTGAACAAGAAAACAATCAAGAACAACAAAGAACATAAATGATCATGCAAAAACTCGAATCTTTAAACAATTACTACTACTAATCATGCAAATGAAATCAAGAATTAAAAAAAAGATTCACTAAAAGGGAACAAGACTAAGGAATCAGAGATACTCTCAAATCAACTTCCTAACCCAACATCCTTATTCTTTTTTTACAAGTTATATCAAAACATCACCATGAATCCTAGTATAACTAAATTCTAATCTCTTAGTAATCTAGTCTTTCTAACCTATTCAACCATCAATCTCTTGACTAATCAAACAAGCAAGAAAGATAATGCACACATCATGATTCTAATCTTTAACAACAAACAAGATCCATGGAAAGAATTAATATGTCACATATTCAATCTCAAGAAACCTCATTTAATCATCAAAGATCCTAATACATACAACATCACATGCTCATCTCTAAGATAGTAATGTCCTATGGAATGATTCTTGAATATGTTTGAATGCATATTTTCTCAAACTCAACAATTCAAAACATGAAAGATCTAATTATGCATCAAATCTTTAAAGATCATACAATTAATGACAAAGAATCGATCAAGAAGCAAATCAATCATCTATTTGATAAAATTCAGATTCATACAATGGCACACATCATCAATTCATCATCTCTAATGCAAAGAAAATATGTGAAAGATCATTCTTGAACTAGGTTATGTTATCAAGATTAATGCAAAACCAAATTAAATGTCACGTATTCAATCAAACATCAACAAAGACAATGCATAAACTATCATATAATATATTTAATCTCATGATCTAGATTAAAAATTAAACCAAAAGTAGGAAGAAGTTATACCTCTCGGTTAACTAAGTCCTTTGATTGATGAACAAGAAAGATCCAATGAGTTTGACATAAGCTTGAAGATGTAGAATAATTGTAATGGGCTATTCCATTAATTTGCCATAGAATAGAGCTCCTCCTCCTTAATCTTCAAAGATGTTTAGCCACTCATGATTATGAATGACTCAAAGAAAGTGTTGAAGTTGGTTATTGAACTCATAAAAACTATGAATCTTGAAAGTATGAATGCTATGAAGATCGTTCTTGAATGATGAACATTAAAAGAACTTCAAAGAAAGATGAACAAAATAGAGAGAAAAGAGATAATAGAATTCTGGAAAATGTATGTGACTTTATTGATATTCAAAGATTACAAAAGTTGAGAGAAAATGAAAGTGGGATCAAATCTAAGTGCTAGAAAATTACTAAAAAGTGTAGAATGAAATTCCAGAATCAATAGTGTCCTTTGATCCTAAAAATTCCACCTATTTATAGTTTACAAGACTTAGATTAAATACGAATTGATCCCAAATAAAATTAGATGTAATTTGGACCAAGTCAATACTAGAAAACTAGGCCTAGGCGTGGTGAGTGGTGAAAGCCCACGCCTAGGCGTTTCTGCTAAAGTTCCTAGGTTGGTCCACTCACGCCTAGGCGTTGGTGCTAGCGCCCAGGCGTGGCTCGGCATGATGCTGCTCCTTTGAGTTGCTGCTTGGTCACGCCTAGGCATTGTCATGGGTGCCTAGGCGTGGGTGCTGAAGTGCTTAGTTGGGCTCGAGCTTGACACAATCACGCCTAGGCATTTTTGGTCCACGCCTAGGCGTTGAGGCCTTGTTGCAAGGCCGGCTTCCTTGCTGCTCCGTCCACGCCTAGGCATCTAGCATCACGCCTAGTCGTTGAGTATTGGATGGGGCTAAGTGGTGAGGCTAGCTCGGCCACGCCTAGGCGTAAGTAGTGTCGCCTAGGCGTGAGTGCTCTGTTTTGCTCCTGTAGCTCTATTTTGCTCCTGTAGCTCCGTTTTGCTCTTTTCTTGCTCTCTAAGCTTCCTTTTGCACTTTTTCCTATAAAACATTAACAAAATATTCAAAGTATCTAATTGATTTAATTTTCTACAAATTACTATGAATATATTGCTAATTGTTTAATGAATTGTACATGAATTAGTAAGAAAAACTATAGATGATGCCCATGCATCAACTTTCTTCTTTTGTTTTGCTTTTCTTATTTTCAATGCTATAGCATTGTTTTGCTCCTTTAAAATAGAGATTAAATCTTCTCCATCGTCATAGGCTCTCGTCTCAAAATCAACATTAGACACACATATATCCCTAGTTTTCGTCTTCTCAAACTCCTTAATTTGTACCACTTTTGCTGTATCATCCTTTTCTTTTACCGTCTCCAAAATCTCCTCTCCATCATTCGCTACTTCATTACCAAGTATCTCAACTTCCTTGGTCACCTTGTGTCGACTTAATTTTTTATTTTTTTGTTTCTTGTTTCCACCTACTTTCTTGTTATCAGTTTCTTTTTCTTCATCTTAGCCCTTGGCGATGCACCTTCCATATTTGATTTATTGTTTCTTTCAAATCAGAGGGACGCACAAGGTTGCTTGTATAGAAATTATCCCCTTCATATTGAACATCTTCACTCCTTTTACCTTTCATCATTGAATACCCTAAAGGTGATAACTTCTCCATTATATGACTTCTAAATTTAAACCAAACTAATTTTAAATCATATTTAATCTTATTAGGTTAGACAAAATTTGATTTAAATCTTAACTCCTGAGATAAGATAAGAAAAGATAAGAAAACTAATTTAAATAAGATTTGATCTTAAAAGATTAGATCAGATTTGATTTAAATTTCAAACTTCCCAAAACCACTACTAAACAAATTAAAACCAAATCAAATCTTAACTACCCTAAAAATACTCCAAAAAAAGAAGTTTATTCCAATTGATTACTTAATCTTCAAGTAATTTCATAATCTAAACTAAATCGAACCAATTTAGCCTTCTTGTGGTTACTTGAACTCCAAGTAATGTGAGGAAAACCATCTCTGTTGCACCCCAAGTCGATGCGTTTGCTCTTGAGTTAAACTCTTGGTCTACGTGATCTTCAAGACTGGCACAATGTTTTTCTTTTAATAATGTGACCATTGAACTTGACAAGATTAATATTCTGTCCCTCATCTCTAAAATGACGAAAATGCCCCCTGAACACGTATCAAATGGTTTGGGTGTAAAACCCCATCTGAACCATACTCGCTGTTTTTGACAAAAACGTTGAATTGTCATCGTTTAAGTGTTTTTGTTGAGACTAATACATATTATGGGGACATGATTACCCTTATTAACTATGATATGTGATTTGGTTTGTTAGAAATCTCTGTTTCGATCATTGTCAGTTTTTTTACGACAAACCGCTTATTAGCGGCGGTTTAACCAGTTTATCGGTATTTTACGAAAATGGAGGATCTCAAGGTGAGTATCTTTGTAGGGAATGTTATATTTCCCTAATTATCTTTAGAATATTGTAGTACTATAAATACGATTGGTTTGAACGAGTTTTGTTCGATTTCGGGTAACGCGCGTTTTTGTCGCGAAATCGACCGTTCGTAACTTCGGAAAAATAATGATACGATGGTTAAGATGAGATTTATGAGATTCCAATAGCACAATAGTAAAACCTATTTCCCCCGCCGAGTTTTAAAAATAAAACGACAAGATTATGCTTTAAATCCTAAACCGGTTATTTTACCGTTTTCTTTTGGTAATTATAACATTTCTTACACTTTTTCCACCTATCTTAATTCTTATTGGTTGCATGGTTTCTTTCCATGCTAAAGTCATACCTCTCTCTTTCACATCACTTTTTTTATCGTATAATAATATATTCTTATATTGTTATTTACCCATTTCTTTTTATGTACATTACCAAAATAATTCATTCTTATTTTTGTCCAAGAAAATTCAAAACAAGAAAAGAAAGAGAATTTCTCTTCTCTCTCCTCTCATTCCCGTAACTCTCTCCCTCACTCTTACAATATTCTTACTTACTTTATCACCACCTATAGACAAACAAACACATCCCACTTTTATATCTTACAAGTTTTGTCCAAAAGCTTAACAAAAATCACTCTTCCACTTCTCTCAACATCACCGAAGCCAACCCTCACTCTCTCACCCTTATTCATTTATTTTATTATACCAACAACAACAAAAACACCTTCTCTCTCCTTACTCCAAGATCAAACACCCTTTTTTCTTCTCGTTAGGTTTAGCAGCTGCTGCTGTTGTGTGTGTTTGTGTAAGTGTGCTGATCCTGTCTTCGGATCAGGCTCACCTAGTTGGGCTAAGTGTTAAAGGCCCACATACCTTTGTAAACCCAAACTATATATTCCAATAGCTATGTATAAAAAACAGAATAACACATACAATAATCAATTCAATAATTTCAGTTTTTACAATTTCTACAATTCGTTTCTTTACTTCTTCTTGTTCTTCAAGATTCCTCTTTCCTTTACATGGTATCATCGAGCTTGAACAAGATCCATGGCAGAAATTATCAATGAACTACATCCTACAGCTGCAATTCCAACAAATCAGAATGTCAACAATCACAAGCCATTGGCTATTCCTTTTTCAGATAAGCTGAACATGGATAACTTCCTTACCTAGAGATATCAAGCAATTCAAACTATCAGTGGGCAAAAACTTCAAAGCCATTTGGAGAAAGAAAAGGTTCCACAACAATATGCATCACCAGCAGATAAAGAATCTGGAAAAGAGACTCAAACCTACCAAGATTGGAGAGTTGATGATTACAATGTCAATGCTTGGCTCTTCGCATCAATGGATCCCTCTTTCAAACATAGAATTTTGGGCTGCCAATTTGCTTATGAATCTTGGGGCAGGATTCATACCTTCTTTGCATCTCAGACAAGAGCAAAAGTTAGAAACTCCAATTGCAGTTAAAGACTATCAAGAAGATAGGTTCAAGTGTTGATTACCTGCTCTAAATCAAGAAGGTTGCTGATGCATTAGCCACAGTAGGTGCTCCTATTTCTGATACTAAGTATACTAATGTAATCTTGGATGGTCTTAATGAAGACTATCATCCATTCATTACCAATGTCAATAACCGAGAACTGGCTCTATCCATCCCTGATCTGGAAACTTTGCTGATGACTGAAGAAGAACTCATTGAACGTATCAAGAAGCCAGACTCATCCATGGTGCAAGTGAATGTCACACAAGCTGCAAATTCAGGACAGCGAAATACAACTTTAGAAAATTCAACAATCAACAACAATTGGAATCAGAATGCTAACAATAATACCAACAACAATTGGAATCAACATGCAAATTGGAATAATAACAATGGCAGAGGCAATTTTGGCAAAAGAGGCAGTGGCGGCCGTGGTGGAAGAGGAGGAGGCCGAAACAATAATTGGGAAAATTGGGGAAACAATAGACCCCAATGTCAAATCTGTGGAAAATTAGGGCATATTGCCAGCTATTGCTACTTCAGATTTGATCAACAGGTACAACATGCTCAACAACATGCAGGAAATTCAACTATGCACAATGCCTTACCTCCACCACCCGGATTCCACAATCCTAAGGCCATGATTGCCAACCCCAGCACTCTCAATGATCAATCCTGGTATGCAGATTCTGGTGCTTCCCACCACTGCACCCCAGATGCCACCAATCTACAACAATCAACAGATTATCATGGTCAAGAACGGTGTATATAGGTAATGGCACAGGTATGAAGATTAGTCACATTGAAAAATCTTATTTACAGCATATTCCCACATCTAGAACATACTTTCTTTATGATCTTCTACATGTTCCCTCTATAGTACATAATCTGATTAGTGTTTCTAAATTTGCTAAGGATAACAATGTTTATTTCTGTTTTTGGCCTAACTATTGTTTGGTGAAATCTCAGGATACCAATCAAATTTTACTCAAAGGAACTGCAATTAATGGCATGTACCAATTTGAAAGAGTAGATATCCCAAAGCATGTTACTATATCTACTAATCCTTCTGTTTTTTCTGCAATTAGTCTTTCTTTAGATCTATATCATAAGAGATTTGGGCATCCAACTGCCAAAACCGTTCACTATATTGTAACACATAATTCTTTACCTATTAATAAAACTGTTATGCATGATTCTGTATGCACTTCTTGTTGCTTAGCTAAGTCTCACAGATTACCATATATTCCATCAAATTCTATCTACAATACTCCTTTAAGTCTTATTGTTTCGGATGTTTGGGGACCGGCCCCAGTTGTTTGCAAGTTTGGTGTGAAATACTATGTTTCTTTTATTGATGTGTTTTCTAGACATACAACTATCTACTTACTACAACATAAATCAGGTGTTTTTCAAGATTTTAAAACCTATAAAGCACATATAGAGAAGCAGCTAGGATATTCCATAACATGTTTTCAAAGTGATAATGCAAAGGAATACTTGTCTAAACAATTTACAGATTATTTAACTTCTGAAGGGATTCATCATAAACTAACATGTCCATACACTCCCCAACAGAATGGGAAAGCAGAGAGGAAGAATAGGCATATTATAGAAACTGCTTTAGCCCTTTTAGCCACTGCTTCTCTCCCATTATATTTATGGGATGAAGCAGTGGCCACTACAGTACACCTTATTAATCGTCATCCCTCCATAAACACACAAAATAAATCTCCTTTTGAAATTCTATTTGGTTATGTTCCTGACTATTCTTATATGCGGATTTTTGGTTGTTTGTGTTTTCCCCACACTAGACCTTACAATAGTAATAAACTTGAGCTTAGATCTCAACCTTGTATTTTTATTGGTTATTCTAACCAGCAAAAAGGGTATAAATGCTTAAATAAGTTTGGCAAAGTTATTGTATCCAGAGATGTTGTTTTTGATGAAACTCAATTCCCTTCTATCTCTTTCTTTGATACTGACTCAAGTACTATTATACCTAACCCTCCAAATTATGTTGAGTTCTTACCAAGTATTGCAGCTATTCCCCCATCCAATCTTAATCCAATGACAACTATTCCCCATGCCACCACTACTTCATCAGCAGACTCCACATACCTAAATATACAGAGTTCATCTGAACCTACCACTCACACTGAGGATCTTAATCATGCTCCAGTAGGGACTATACCAATCTCTGATCTTGAGATTGTATTGCCTCTACCTTCTCCAACCCCACCCACTCACTCTACCACTCACAATTCTCACCCTATGAACACAAGATCCAAGACAGGTAACTCTAAGCCCAAGGCTCTACAGGTAAGTGCTCCTACTTCATCTTCTGATTCGGCTATACTCCCCAAATCTGTTAAATTCGCTCTATTGACTCCTAAATGGAAAGAGGCAATGATTACTGAATACAAGGCTCTTTTATATCACAGAACCTGGGACCTAGTTGAACCCCCTAGAAATGAGAAAATTATCAGTTGTAAATGGATTTTTACTCTTAAAAAGAATGCTAAGGGTGAAATAGTTCGCCACAAGGCTAGGTTAGTGGCTAGAGGTTTTACTCAGAATGCTGGAGTGGACTATGATCAGGTTTTTTCTCCCGTAATCAAACCCGTTACTATTAGAATTATCCTCACTTTAGCTCTATCTAAGGGATGGCCTATTCGCCAATATGATTTCATAATGCCTTTCTTAATGGTAACTTACACGAAACTGTTTACATGACCCGACCACCCGGCTTTACCCATCCCAATCCTAATCTAGTTTGTAAACTAAATAAAACTATTTATGGTTTAAAACAGGCTCCTAGAGCCTGGTATTTGATTATTACTCATACTCTACAATCTCTAGGATTTCAAGTGACTAAATCTCATACTTCTCTTTTTACTAAATTTACCACTACTTATGTTATCTACATTTTAATATATGTTGATGATATGTTAGTGACAGGAAGCAATGAAGAAGAAATCAAATACATATTAAACAAATTACATTCTACTTATTTACTCAAAGAACTTGGTGATTTAAATTATTTCTTAGGCATTGAAGCCATTCGCTCATCCTCTGATCTTATTACTCTAAATCAATCAAAATATATCAATTCTCTTCTTACCAAGGCAGGCATGCAAGAATGCACTCCTGTCAACACACTTATGCTAAGTTCTGTCAGGTTAGTTGCTAATACCGGCTCCCCCTTTGAAAACCCAACACTGTATCGTTCCATTGTTGGGGGACTCCAGTATGCAACTATAACGAGACCGGATATCACATACTCTGTTAACAAGCTAAGCCAATTCATGGCAAATCCCTGCCATGAGCATTGCCTCGCTGTTAAAAGAGTTTTGCGATATCTTGCTGGCTCAGCTCAAGACTCATTACAATTTTATAAATGTAAAGACTTACGTTTTACTGTATTTTCTGATTCAGACTGGGCAAGTGATTTGGATGATCGACGGTCCACCAGCGGATTCTGGGTCTTCTATGGCTCCAATGTCGTCTCTTGGAAGTGTTCAAAGCAAGCCATCGTGAGTCGTAGCTCCACCGAGGCCGAGTACCGTGCTCTTGCTGAGGCCTTCACGGAGATTCAGTGGATACAGAACCTCTTGATAGAACTCCGACAACCGTGTACGACACCACCTACGGTCTTCTGCGGCAACTTATCGGCGGTTCACCTCGCCTACAACCCTGTTCTTCACAACAGAACAAAACATTTTGAATTGGATATCTATTTTTAAGAGAAAAAGTAATCAAAGGACAGATAGTTGTAACACACATACCTACGAGTGAACAAGTGGCGGATACGTTCACAAAACCCTTGGCGGCGCCGGCGTTTTATAGTTTTCGGAGCAAACTTAGGTTAACCTCGACGGAACCCTAAGTTTGTGGGGGGGGGTGTTAGGTTTAGCAGCTGCTGTTGTGTGTGTTTGTGTAAGTGTGCTGATCCTGTCTTCGGATCAGGCTCACCTAGTTGGGCTAAGTGTTAAAGGCCCACATACCTTTGTAAACCCAAACTATATATTCCAATAGCTATGTATAACAAACAGAATAACACATACAATAATCAATTCAATAATTTCAGTTTTTACAATTTCTACAATTCATTTCTTTACTTCTTCTTGTTCTTCAAGATTCCTCTTTCCTTTACACTTCTTAAATTTTATGAACACTCAAGAACACAAACAAGAACACCAAAGCTCCACCACCAGCACCGAAACCACCACCACCCTTGCCACCACAATTTCATCCTCATCATTATCTTCAGCTCCTCTTCGTCAACATCAAGCCTTTCCCTTCTTTTCCTCTTACTCGAAGCATCATCAACTAACATCATTCTCTTCAAGGATTCTTTAACCAGCACCAAGATCATCATTTCTCTTCCTTTCAACCGAAACTTCATCATCATCATCATCTTCAAGTTTTCTTCAGCATCATCGAGCTCATCTTTTCTCTTCCTCTTCACCGAGTTCATCCTTTTTATTTTTGTCTCATTTCCTTGTTTTAGTGAAGGCAAATGCAAGACCACCCTTGCTTTTGATCTTCACTTCATTTTAAGAACAATCACTCATTTTGTTTTATTTTTGGTTTCTCTAGCTTTTTCTTTGAAAAATCCCAAGAGATCATCCTTGATCCTCTTCCAAAAATCAAGTCTTTCAAGGTAAAAATCATCTTTTCCACCTCCTCTTTGATTCGGCCGAACCATCACACCCATGCATGGCATTGATTTGGTTGTTTTTGTAAAATATTTGTTTAGAGACCAACCTTGAAGAACCCTAGCTCAAGCCATGGTGAATTCAAGGAGTTTTTGGTGTATCTTTGTCATTTTTTAAAGTGATTTTCAAGAGATAAGGGGGGTTAGGATTTACTAGAAAGACTTTTATGAGGCTTTGACCATGAACAAGAAAGTAAAATGTGCAAAGTTGGTAATATTGGTCAAAAATAAATTTTTGGTGAATAAAATTAAAAGCTTTATGCTTGCATGATATGTTTGATGAATAATTGTTGATGATGAAGTGCTAAAATTTCATGTTATAAGATGATATGCTTGAATGATGAAATTTTGTTGAATGAGTTTATGGCCGAACTGGCCTTAATGTATATGCATGATATAAATTGTTTGATGATCAAATAAAAGTGTGACATGCTGGATTTTTTATGAGGCCAAAGAGGTCGTTTAGATTTGGGAGAGATTTTAAGTCTAAAAGAGTTTTATAAAAGTTCTTATGCCCTTAAAGTATTGTAATACTTGAAGTTTAGAAAAAATCAAAAGTTTTACCACACAAGGGCATTTCAGTCATTTTAATTATTTTATGAAAGCTCCAGGTTTGAAAAGTCTTTGTATATGATGAACTAAAGGTATATTAATTTAGAATTGAGAAAATAAGTTTTTAAAATATTTAAAAGTGGTTTCTATTAATTTCTAGATAAAAAGGGTAAAATTGTCTTTTATAAATTTATTAAAAGGTACAATTATTTTAATTTAATACTTCAAACGGATGTTTTCGGAAAAGTACCTTTATATATGGAAAAGAGCTGAACGGTCATTTATAAAATGACATTTTCAAAATGGTTTTTACTATGGCTAGTTATGTGTATTAGAGTTTAAAAAAAATTGGGTTGGGTTGAAAATATTTTGAAACGAATTAGATACGCGTATTTTCATATAAAAGGGTAATTTCGAAAATATAATATTAAGAAAAAGGGCAAAATAATAATTTTTAAAATGTCTTTTTCAAAAATGTTTCTACTGCGGTTAAAGTTATGCACGTTTTGGTAAAAGAGGGTAAATTAGGCTTTAAGGTAACCTTATTAAGGATAAAAGAGTAATTCTAAAATATATAATTTAAAATCTGTTTTTATATTGAATATAATTATGTATTAGGGACATAATGAAACTGAGGTGGGTTTTTTATCTTTTAAAAGACTTATTTTATATCATTAACTAAAATTTGGGGTATTCTTATAAATAAGTAAAATAAGAAAAGGGGCCAATAAGCAATTTCCTATTTAAGAATACTAAAGTAAGTCTTGTAAAATAGATTTTATAATATGATTTTCTAATACCTTGAGTTGTCAAGGGAGCTTTTTGCATAAATATGAAGTTAAGAAAGTAAGACTCCCAAATCTAGGTTGATCTATGTAAGATGGTCAAATCGATTTGGTCTGATTAGCCAGTATGGGACGGTATAGTCGGATCGGGTTCATTCCTTGGAAACAGGTTTGGTATAACACCGGACTTGTTTCCTTGTAATGAATTCGTCTAGTTAGAGCGAGCTCCGGATACACCGGTCTCGACTATAAATTGATCGGTTGGTTGACTAAGACTGAGAGGTCTGATTGTACGTTGAACTTCAGTTAAGTTTCGCTTTCCGGCCAAAACAGTTCTTTGAACCGAATGAGATATTGGAGCTTTGGAAATGATGTAATGTGGCATAGAACGAAGGGGTAGCTCCCCTATACGCGATCATCTGAGACTTAGGAGCGATGCGACCTTTTCATGATAGCTCAGGAGACAGGCGCTAAGGTGACGGGATCATCACCAACTCTTTAAGATCCGCAAAGGGAGTGCGGAAAGTACCCAAAAGTGCAGTACGGGTCGTTTCGGTGTTTCCGCGACATTCGCTCATAAGGAACCATGCTTGGGATTTATTCCGAGTAGTCATCGGGTACGGGAAGACAACTGACGCGTGAGCTCACGTCTTGCGCTAGGAAATTTAGGCATGCATCATGATTTTTTTTGTGCATATTGATTGTGTTTGTTTAGTTATAATTAGGTTGTTTGATTGTGTGCCTTTCTTTTCTTCCTTGTATGTTTTGTTTTCTTTTATTTTCTTTTGTTTTGAATAAGACATGCCACGATATGATTTGTTTCCCTAATTGACGTAAGCCCTAGTATAGAGTAGTTGACTACTAGGTGTCGACTAGGAACGTTAGGTTCTCACCCCGTTTTGTTTCTTTGATCCACACGTAGATGGGAAGCAGAGTTGGAACCTATCAAAGTATGCAGCTGAAGGACTATGAAAATGAGGACTTTGGACTTCGACGACGAGCTAGGAACCACCAAGATACGATGCGACCATCCGTAGTAGTTTCTTTACAGAGGCGTCATATGTAGAGAAGGTTGAGGGTTCACTTGGAGATTTGGGAGTCTCCTAATAATGGATTAGCACCCTCTTCAACGATCGAGCCCCACACCCGGAGGGCACTTTGAGGAAGTTCTTCCAACTTTCAGAAGTTAGATGTGAGACTCGGATGAAGAAGAGGAAAAGGATGAGGAAAAGAATGAAGAGAGGTTGTGAAGATGGCAAGGATCTTCTCTAAAGAAAATTGAGAGAAAAGGAGAAAGTTTGGAGAGCACTACAAGAAGAAAGTCGAAATATAGTTTTGGGATCCGGAGTTTAGCCACCTCAGTTTGTCATAGTCATTAGAGTGCCTCACAGTTGTTAGTTAACAAGAGGCTTAGGATTTATTGCCTTTTCTTTTGTTTTGTCTAGTTACCGCGACCCAGTTTAGGAGACCTTTGAATGGTCCGGGCAGCTTTTTATGTTAAGTCCTCATGTATGTTGGGAGGTAGTGAGATGTAATAACGATAATATGTTATAATATAGGAAGATTTTCAAATATACCAGTATACCAGTGTACCGATACCCTGTAACCGTTGATCTTGATTTATATATATTTTTATATTTTTTTTAATTCAAATCAATGGTAAAAAGTTACTGGTATACTAATATACTGGTATAGTTGAAATTTTTCCTATAATATATTCTGGATTTATGTTGATTCACCTTTGTCCTTTGTTCTTTTAATAGAAAAAAAATGTATAAGTTTATAACGACGCACGATTACGTTTTATTTCGACAGGCTTATATTTAAATATTATAGTTAAATAAGTAGTAGAATATGTTAGGATAAATGTGGCATTCCGATCGTAGGCAGTGTCGCGACACGCCGAAAATCGATATGTTACATGTGTTGGTGATATTGTTGTAAAAGATTGTCATTAGGGTGATGGTGGGGAAGGGTTGAGAATTGAGGATGGCATAGGCTTGGTTATGAATTATGAGAGTTTAGGAATTTTGAATAATTTTTTCGAATTTGAATAATTTTACCAATCAAATCTATCCTTTATGTACAAAATCAATTATTTAGCAAATTTGTTAGTGTTCTTAACATTCATGCATAAAAATAGTAGTTTAATTAATTCAAAATCTTTTGACACAAAAAACATTTTAAATGTTTAAAATAAAACCGAAACTTACTAAAACAATATACCTTGTCTTTTATTTGTTTAAACGAAAAATCCAATAATTTCTTTTTCTCCTCGTAATAATCAAACCCAATATCACATTAGAAAAAGGATAAATATTCGTATAACTATAAAATGTGGTTTTTCTGTATTTCAAATCAAACAAACCATCATAAAATTACTTAAACTCAAATAGCAAATCTACAAAAATCCAAAACTTTAGCTACGATGAGAATTATAGATACATTCTTTTGAGGGCGAAAGCAAAATGATGTTGAACACAAATTTCCACTATTCTGCCAGTCCGAAGGTGAGTGTTCTATGCGATGAGAAAGCTAAGTCAACATGAACTGACATTTACCATAGCCTGTAAAAAATCATAAACGGGAGGAAAATTTAATAAATAACTTACACTATTTGAATCAATTACAAATATAGAATAGTATAATTTCATCCTTGAAAGTTTTAAGTTTTGAAAATTTTACTTTTGTAACAAAATTATTTATGTATTGATATTTAAATTTATCTACACTAAACCCTAATTTTTTTTTTATCAAAAATATATTAGGGGAAAAGCTCGAACTCAAAACCTCTATTAAGAGAAAGGGACAAATGTTATTTGAGCTATACCTCATTGGCTTCTATTAAATTCTTTATTAGATCTAGGGTAAAGGACATTTATGCCCCTGACGTTTAAAAAATTGTACAAATTCACCCATGACTTTTATGAAATACTTAATAACCCCTGACCTTCGAAAAAACAGTATAATTATACCCCTCTGTTAGTTTGACTCGGCTAAAAAAAATGAAAATTGCTTATGTAGCTACTAAAAAAACGTTTGTGATTCTTCTTTTCCATCATGTGAGTGATTTTGTAAGAAATTCTATTGAAAGTTTTCATTTTTTTAAGCTCAGTCAAACTAACAAAGGAGCATAATTATACTATTTTTTCGAAGGTTAGGGGTTACTAAGTATTTCACAAAAATCAGGGGTAAATTTGTACAATTTATTAAAAGTCAGGAGCATAAATGTACTTTTCCCTTAGATCTAGAATTAAATTATATATACTGTAAAGTATTAAAACAAAATTTGATGATTATGAACCAATTTTATTACAACAATGCTATGTAACCAACAAAAATTCAGCCAACAATTTAAATTGGATATTCTATTTCTTTAGGTTTCGGATGTTCTGTTTCTATTGTGGTTGCTTTAGGTTTCAGATGTTCTATTTCTATAAAAGTTACGGATGTTCTACTAACTCTCATTATGGATGTTCTATAAACTGTAGTTACGGATGTTCTATTTTTGTTGGCTGATTTGTTGGTTAGGAAAGTATTGGCTACCTATACTTTTCCTTTTTCTTATCATTAACCGCCAACTTTCAGTTCTATTTTTCTCTTTTTTGTAGCAATTTTATTTTTGTCTCTACAATAATAACTTAAACCATATTTACCTCTTATTTCTTTCATTTATCAGCTAATTGTTAGCAGAAAAAAATATTTCATAGTTTTCCATGAAGTCATAAAAAAAAATTAACTATATTTTAAGAACACATTTTAAGATTCTAATAATAGAAATTCTTTAGGCTCTTTATGTATTTAATAATTAAAAATGTATTTTAAAAAAAGAAAAAAAAAACTATCTTTTTAAGAAATTTTAATAAAAAAATATTTTATAATATTTTTTAAATATGTCAAGAAACGTTTTGCCCGAATGCATAATTCCATATTTTTTATTGCAGGAGGGGACTTACTTGGATCTTTATTATTATTATTATTTTTGGGAGATAGGACTTACTTGGATTAACTGTGACAAGCATTGCAGTCCCACCAAAGTCACAAGTACCTCCACCAGCTTTTGTGTTCTGCCAGTAACTATTGAAAGCATAAGAAGCATGTGCCAGCATTGTGTTAGGATAGTAACACGGCCCATTGGGCTGAATGGACTTGCACTCCGCCCCAGACCCACAAGCATAGTCCATCGCGGCCTTTATTATTGGATCAGGTACTGTTGGCTTTGCCACACACCAAACTGCATATTGTTGTTGTGGCTTTTTGTGATGCGGAGAAGAATTAGATGAAGAAGGTGGTGGCGGGTACACAACAGGTGGAAGGTATATTTGTGGTGGGTTTGGAGCATGCTTTGGTTGGCTTGAACCAGAAGGTGGTGGTGGTGGTGGTGGTGGTGATTTGGTACTAATGATGGTGCCGGTGCTTGGACTTGGTGGTCCAAACACGTTATGGGGTGGGTTTGGAACTGGGGAGTATGCTGGTAGTGAAGGTGTTAGTGGAGAGGGTGGTGTGGAAGTTTGTGGTGCTATTATTGAATTGAAAGGTGGAAGTGGTAGAGAAGAAGGTGAGCCATATGAATTGAAGTCTGAGTATCCCAGTGATGAGTACTTGTTTAAAGGTCTTCCATGAATTCTGGCATCTGCAAAATTTTCAAAATCAGCAGGTTGGAGTTTCGAATTTCTTTATATTTGTAAGAAAGAAAATATGAAGTAATTAGGCTCACTAGTCATGACAAACAAAATTGTTGGAAACTCAGTGTAATTCAGCCAAACATACTAAATTATTTAACCGTTTTTAACTATTAACTTTTATATAAAGACACTTACACGTAAGTCTCTACCAATAATAATACAAAAATAAAAGGAATAGCTGGAAAATTTTGTCAGATTTCTAGTATAAATACTCTCTGAACATAATTCAAAAGAAACCTAGAGTAATGTGTTGAAGATAACTAGCACTAAGATGCAATGAATTGCAAATTTGCAAATGCTGATTCTAAATAAATGAAGAAAACAAATCTAGTAGTGGTGCTGGTAGATATATTCTCTTTACCGTAGAGTGTAGTAAGGAGCACAACTAAGATGCAACGAATTGCAATAACGGTGGCCCTTGAGCCCATTGCATTAATATTATCACACAGAGATTGAATAAAACATACAAGTTTAGCGAAGACAAGAAGAAAGGACAGCAATATAAGTAGTTGGCTGCTGTAAAGTGAGAAACCTTGAATAAAATCTAAATTGATTCTTTTGTCACTTTAATTTTGTTGCTGTAGCATTTTGATCGCTAGGGAAGCAAAATAATAATGTGCTCAAAGGATAAAGGACTAGTGACGAATTACATTTGTTTAGGATTTAGTGTGTATAAAATAGAGCTAGCTCTTTTTTTCTCGAATATATTCTTTCACCAACCTGAACTTTCATCTTGCTTGATTGCTACTCAAAGAACTAAAACGAAATCTAAGGTCTTTTTATATCTAAGTATATTTTCGTCATTAAGGATCCAGAAAAATCCAACTATGCATAACAGCATTCTTTTTTTCTTTTCCTTTTTCTTTTGTTGTTGTCGTTGTCTAAACAACCTAAGAGCAGTCTTCGTATAACATTCTTAGTGGCTCTTTTGGTTTTATTAGAAACTAGATATAAATCCACCTGATATGCGGAACGAAATATATGTTACGAAATCAAAGTTGAATTTCAATAAAGCATTTCAACTTAAATCAATTACTTTCACTTATTACAATAAATTTAGACATTTAGTTGTGGTTCATCCATTTCAATTGGAGATTTTTCTTTGCAATTTATTGTCTCTGAAATTTTGAATATCTAAGTACTTACATGTACATAACTAAATCACATTAAGCTATTTATAAACATGAAAATAGATTTAACATTTTCCCCCTTTTTAAACAAAATACTCCAAGTGAAAAAAGAATTTAATTTTCAAAACATATATGGATTAAATTCTAAGTAAAGAGGGAAGAGGGTTGCAACATTAAAAATCCATAATGTTTAAAATAAATCTAAGTGAAGAAATGCTCACCAAAAATATTCTAAATTCTAAATTAAAATACTACCCTTCTAAATAAATAATAATAAAACCACCAAACAAAAAATACTTATACCTTAATTCTTCAAATTTTAGAATATAGAGTAAGAAAATAAACAATGAGTCTAATAATGCCACAACCAAAGAAGTAACAACAAACTCAACAAAAAAAGGAAGTTCTAGTAGCAAATAGATTGATAAAGAATGAAGGTCATCAAGATTTTTTTTTATTGCACTTATGGGTTATTATATAAGACATTTTTGTGAATTAAGATGAAATTATTAAACAAAATCCAAATATGAATATAATGTTTCATAAATTTTAATAATTAAAATTAACGTTAATTTTTCATGAATTATAATACCATGTACATAGTATTATAATTCACAAATGGTATTAAAAAAAATGTAAATTGTTGAAAGGAAAAGAAGTCATATATAACACTATGTAATTAAATGAATATAATTTGATCAAAAATAAAAAAAATCTAAAAGAAAAAGAAAATTATAAAGAATATTATATATTTGAATGTTTTAACGAACTTATTATCGAAACATATATTTAGCAAACTAAAAAAAATATGATTATTAGTTATATTCTTCAAATATTTGGTGACTTTATTTATTATTCATGAACATAGCTTTTTGATTTTTAGGAGGGAGTAAGGTGGAGATAGCTTAGATGTTTGAGCAAGGGAGTGCTTTGTATTCTATCCAAAAAGGGAGTACTTTGAATTAATGGGTGTTGTGGCTGCGATAAGCTGAGTGAGTTTAATGCAATGGTAAGTAGTAGTGGATAGGTGTTTTGTTCCATATTTTTCTGCTGTGCTATAACTTTCTTGTTTTCTTGTATTGAGACTTGCCAAACTATATATATATATATATATATATATAAATTAATAGTAATACTAAGAATGAAGAGTAAGAAGCATGAGATTGAACGAGAGAAAATAAAAAATGTGAATACTTTAAATACTTGTAAAAACTTATTTTTGGTTTTATAGTGTATATAATTAATTAACTACTATAATTAGCTTTGTTTTTAGAAAATGTCTAGGCATACAATGGAGAAAATAACCAGCATCAATTAATACTCTCTCCTTTCCTTTTCTTTCATTTTTTTTTTTTTTGTCACATTCATACACTTCCACTTCCATCATTTTTTTATCTTTTTTCCTGCAACTTAATTTTATATATTTCTATTAAAAAAAATTAATTTGCAATCTTAACATATCTTATTAGAGTACAAAATAGATAAACATAATATTTATCATGACAAAAAAGAAAAATATGGAGACTTTTAAACAGTCAATATTAGTCAACTTTAGGATTTAAGGTTTGGTTTAAAGTTAGATCAAGAATTTATGATTTAAGTCTAGATTTTAAAATAAATAAAATAATTTCGATAAAAAAATTATTAAAATTTTAGTATTTACTTACTATAAAAATCTATTAAGGAAAACAACAAAGTCCTGGTTGTAACGGCTAGTTTCTTTATGTATTTGACAATTTGTTAACTCTCTCGTCCTTTTACCTTAACAGCCCAAACAACAGAACCACAAGGTGTTAGAGAAAGCAACGGTTCAAAAAGGCAAAAACCCACTGTTACTGCGAATGGAATCTCAGAAGGAATCAGAGATTGCTCCTCACAAAGTAGAAGCAGCAGCAGAAGAAAAGGAGCAAACAGAGTTGGAAGACGAAGATGAAGAATCAGAATCAGAGGAACGGCCACTAGTGCTGAAAACAACGAAAGTGATTGAATATTTGGAGCCATTAATGGGAGTTGAACTACTTGGCAAGTTCCCTGATAACTCGGCCTATGACTTCGATTACTCTCGCAGCACTATCTGGTCCCCTTTGGTTCCCAGACCTTATAGATCCATGGATTTGGAGCTCGTAACGCCCACAAAGCTTTCTTTCATGGGTTCCATGGTGGGTTCTAAGCTCAGGAAGAAGTTCGCCACCACTGCCTTCAATCTCAACCTTGATCTCATCAAGAAACACAATAAGAACAAGAAGAATAAGAAGATGGTTTCTGATTTATCCCCAACGCCTCCAAGGATTAAGCCTTTCACTGCTTCCAATTGCAACTGCAACCCCATCATCAAGAAGGTAAGTTATTTATATTTTGTTTATTTTTTATTTTCTTAGAGCATAGAGTTGTAAAATGTCACGGGTTTGAGCTTCGCCTAAGACACCAAAAAAATACAAAACAAGAGAAATAATTTATTTGTAAATGCTAAGAATTTGTTGTGGGTTCTATCGAGAATCTAGATTTTCTGGTACCTCTGTTATTGTTCTTCATTTCCTTTCATTAATTGAATGCTGACTTGTGCTTTTAAAATTTGATTCAGGGATGGGCAAAGGCACTGAGAGCTGCGTCGAAACAGTTCAAGAGATGGAAGGCTAAAAGAGATCCCATTGCCCATGTCGTGCTACCCAAATCTCTCAGCGATGGAGACTTTAATATTCGTTAGAGGAGCAAACACTATATTTGGTTCATACAGAATTTCATATTAGATAATTTGTTCTTTAAAAATTATTATTCCAGAAGTTTTTTTAAAGTTATTGTTTTGCTAGTAGATGATTAATTTGTCTTATAATCGTATCTATTCAACATATGTATCAAAGATCAAAGATTTGATTGAAAGTATCGAAGTGGCTAATTTATATAATGAAAGGAACTATCAGATGACATACATGCCCGCCATATATATTTGGATAATTATTGATTCAGATCAAAATCAACCACTAGTATATAATATAAATTAAAATACAAAATACACATTTAAAATAATAAAATTACACATTTATTCATATATAAATACATAATAAGTAATTTTAGTGTGTACATAAAATTGTTCCAACAATTATTAGAGTGCTTTCTAATACACTATATTTTTACGGATTTTTTTTATAAATAAATTAATAAAATATAATATTTATTGAATTGAACGGGTTTAAATTTTTACAATTTTGAGTCCTCTTTACATAACACGAGCTTGTTTTATTAATTTATTTAAAAAAATCCTTTAATATATATATTAATGACCTCACTTTATCTATTTATCCCTGTTTTTAGAATTAGTTGTTAAATTCTCAATGTTTTAAAATACATTGCTCACTTATAAAGCACGGCTATTTCATTGAAATATTATGTCCTCGACTCGTATCGCACACATTTTAAACACGACACTCATCGATATTTTCTCACACATATATTTTTTTGTATTTATCCGTGTCCTTATAAAACAAAAAAATATATATTTCTTCGAAAACATTGGACACATCAAAATATCATCATGTGTCTGCGTGTTCAATTTTTTCTCTGATTCGACCTGAAGACACAATTTACCTACAAAAGAATTTTATTTTTCAAGTTTTTTTGTATAGATTTTTATTTTTGAAGTTTAAAAATAGATTTCTTTTTCTATTTTAAAGATAAATAAATAATTAAATGGGTTAGTCCATTTAACCATTGGACTGGCCATAAACGGACCATGTTGAAAAATTTTTGTCCATGAACAAAATGAGCTTAAATAGACTGGCCCGGGGATTTAAGTGGACGAGATTAAATATGTCAGGCTAGCCCGTTTGACAGCCTTGCTATTTAATTATCTCGATGAAAAGATGAGTAATCAAGGATATCTATATATATTACATTAAAAAAATGTAAAATATAACATAATCCAATAATTCAACAAAAATTCAATATAGTGTTATACAATTCAAATATAATTTAACATAATCTAACATACTATTACGTGTATATAGGGCTTAAGACCCATTTAGAAGAGTCTAGAATATTAATTAGTTAGTTATAAATAGTAGAATGTAAAATGTAGTTACTCATGCATTAAATTAGTAAATGGTTCATTCTCCCTTTGGTCCTAATTTGGAAATTCTCTCTTCTTCCTCTTCAATTCTCTTCTAATCTTTTCTTAATTCTCCAATTTTTCGCTTAGGAGTAATCTTACTCCTAACACATACATATTAAATATACATAACATTAAATAAAAATAATACAAAAATAATTTTCAATATAATAAAACAACATAATTCTTAATAAGTTCATATTTATGAAAATTTAGCATGTTCATTATATTGTATAATATTAGCAAGTTTACATAGGATAAAAACCTTAATGAATTGATTATCTAAAAATGTATAAATAGATTATTTATGGGGTCATTAAAATGGGTCAAATTTGTCGGTTGTGTTTTTACCAAAAGATTAGATATGTTAAAAACACGGGCTAAATGGATGAGTCCAATTCACCCGGGAAAAATGATAAGTTAAACGGGATATTTCGCAAACTAAATGTGCTAACCCATTTATTTATTGAACCAAATAAATTTAACATAGTAGAATCTAAAACTTAATCATATTTCACATTTTTTTTTCTAAAAAAATATCATTTTTGTTCAAATTTTTATTTTTAGAGTCTAAAATTAGATTTTTCATTTTTTGAAAATAAATAAATAAGCAGGCTAACTCGATATAGATTGAAAAACTGTAACTCGTAATAAACTGCTTAAGTGGCATAGGCCATTTGATTAACAACCTTAATTATATATTTTAAATTAAGTAATTATACAACATATTTTTATTAACATATTCCAGTAAAATCTAGAGTTAATAAAAAGCATATAAATAGTTTAAAAAAATGAAAAAAAGCACCTCACTTTAAATTGACATTAATAATATTATTGATGACTTAAAATATTAAAATGGTATTAATAGTTTAATTGAAATATAATATTATTAGAATAAAAAGTTGTAAGATTTTATATTAATGATGTAAACCATGTTACAATATATCTTGTGAAGTTTATGTGTTTAGGTTTTGATGAATGACAATAATCTATGGTTTTGAGGATTCGCTTTGAAAGCAAAACGACAAAAGACAAGAAAGTGAAGTCCGCAAGATTGGAAGACAATTCTTAGTATCTTAGGACTTAGGTAACTTTTTTGTTAAGAACCAATAAAG
>JASCZI010241893.1:0-13894 GCA_036250425.1 Stylosanthes scabra | reverse complement strand
AGACTTCTTATAATTTGAATTAATTATCTTTTACTTGCTTTGATTACTTGTTAGTAGTTTCTCTTAGTTTAATTAATTGCTAGTTAGATTTAATTCTTATTTAAATTATTGCAAATGCTTGTTGTTAGTTGTTAGTTATTTAATCTTTTGCATGCTTGCTCATTTATATCTTTGCAATCATTAGTTTAGTACACTCAATCAAACAACCTTTTCACTCCTAGCTAATAGCAATCCGTTGTTCAATTCCTAGGGAGAACGACCCAGGATTAATACTCTCGGTTTGGTTTTATTTGAAACATCTTTTGAAACTAAATTTGGTCATTATCAATAACCGGTTTGGACTAACTACAATGAAATTGTGTTTTTAAACTTGAGAATTTCCAAATCGGTCTTAGATAGTGCATCAGAAATCTATGGTGAAGAACGTTTAGAACAGATAGTTTTTCATGTATAGCTTGTCACAAGAGTAACTTTATCTTGGATGGCACCTTCAATACCCATACATTTCTCCAAATCAAAAGATTCTGCATTAGTGGAGGTAATTGATCAATTGGGTAATGGAATAAATAGTAAGCAAGTTTGTAACCGAAGCTAACATCATACATTCTACTCATGTTTCAGGTCTAGACAAGGGTATTTTCTGCTTCAGTGTTTATTCGGGTGGCAAGGATTCGAGCACTTATTTCAAGGGAAAACGTTGTAGCTATCAACTTATGGTTCCGACTTCGATCAACTGTCAGTAAGTATTTAACCCAATACAAACCTATTGAAAATGAGTTGTTGTGGATGATTTGAAATGGGTAAGAGGGTAGGAGCCATGGATTCTCCCATATATAAACTTTATTCCAAGAACCAATACTCTATCTCAACCTTTTTTTTCCACTACTTTTCTTCCTGCTAATAGACTTTGCCAACCCTAGTAAAAATTATTACCCTTTAGTGCTATCAGTTGTGATCCATATCTGAAATATTTCCCTTTAAACATAAGAGAGAGGAGAGAGCCCGACTTTGTAGTGAGATGCCAAAACTGCTTTTCGAGCAATGTCAGATTTTGCGCTCTCAAATCCTTGAACCCCTTCTTTTTTCGGTCTCATTAATTCATCCCAACTAATCCATGCCATTCTACGCTCCAAACCTCGCTGACCCCACCAGAAATGAGTTAGGATTTTATGAATTTTATCCAAAAGAGAGTCAGGTAGTTTATAACATGATAGATTATAGTATACACTGGGATAGCTTCACCAACTGCCTTAATAAGAACATGTCTACCACCCGAGGATAGTAAATTTCTCTTCCAAGTCCGAACTTTCTTTTGTACCTTGTCTTTGATTGCCCCAAAGGTAACTTTTTAGAGTGATGAACAATTGAGGGTAGGCCAAGATATTTGTCTTGAGCTCTGATATGGTTAATGTTTAGACAATTTGCTAGCTACTGTCGAAGTAGGAATGGAGTGTTCTGACCGGAGAAAACTACAAATTTGTTAAGATTTACTTTTTGACCACTAAAGCCCTCATACTCATAAAGTAATTCTATAATACTAGTGCAAGAAGTATATGAAGCCTTGCAAAATAAAATAGAATCATCTGCAAAAGGTAAATGGTTAACTGTTCGGCAGCTTTTGTTGACTTGAATATCCTTGTTTATTTTGTTCTACCTTGTGTAGCAAAAAGGAACAGACCTTTTGCACAAAAAAGGGAAAAAAAGGTGACAAAGGGTTTCCTTGACGGATTCCCCTTGTTGGCTTGAAGAAGTCATGTGGTTGTCCCTCCACAAGAACAGAATAAGAAACATTAGTGATTAGTTCTTGGATTCAAATTATCCATCTAGTGCCAAAACCCATTTTCCGCATAATAAACCACAGAAAAGACCGCTCCACTCTGTCATAAGCTTTACTTATGTCCAGTTTTAACGTCATTTTCATACTCCAACCATGTTTTCTTAGTTTTCAAATAATGCATACATTCATGAGCTATAAGAATGTTTTCAGATATTAGTCTATCTTTAAAAAAAGCACTTTGGTTAGGGCTCACAATTTGATTCATACACAACTGTAATCTATGAACCAAAACTTTTAATATAATCTTTTAAAACACTGAAGATAGACTAATAGGTCTGACTTGAGTGATATCTTTGGCACCTGGGACTTTTGCGATTGGACAGATTTGGGTATGGTTGAAAGCTTTAAGAATCCTCCAACCACCAAAGAAACTACTCACAACCTTATGCATGTCTTCTCCAACATTATCCCAATAAAATTGGAAGAACTTTGCAGTAAAGCCATCATCACCAGATACACGCTGAGCACAAACACTAAAAGTAGCTCTCTTAATTTACGCCATAAAAACTGGTCTCACAAGCCTACCATTCATGCTAATTATAACCGTAGGTGATAAATTCTCAAAAGCCAAGCTTGGATCATCCTGGTTTGTTGGTTTGTTGCCATAAATATCTATCTAAAATAGTTCTCTGCCACTTGCCCTATGCTCTTTGGATCAGCAGCTATTATACCATCTGTTCCAACTAGTCCCCTGATTTTGTTTTTCTGATTCCTAGCGCAGAACTTCTGATGAAAAACTTCATGTTTTTGTCACCATCCCCTTAGCCATTTACATCTGGACTTTTCACGCCAATACCTCTCTTCTTTATTGTATTCCTCCTCCAATATTATTTCTAATGCTTCTATCTCTAAACCCCCCAAACACGCCACCTGCTCGTATTTCCTCTAAATTCAAAGACAATTCCTCAATTAATTTTTAGAGTTGGTGTTATTGTGTCACTAACAATGAACCAACCTATAACGGCATGCCTTCAATTTCTAAGGAAGGGTAAACATTGGAGAGCCATCTATCTCAAGCTTCTAAGCTTCTTGGATAATTTGCTTAACTGCCTCCACTCCACACCACCTTTCTTGAAACTTGAAACGTCTTTTGCTATTCCAACGAGGCGGGTCAGTGTCTAACAATAATGGTGCATGATTCAAACCATTCTCGGAAAGTCTCCTGACAATAACTAAATCATACCATTCCCTCTCCAAAGAGCCCCAACCATAATATGATCCAATCTCTCCTTAATAAGCTCCTCATATGCTTATTCCATTTTACCATGTATATGATTGGTCTAGCATCCCAAGGTCTATAAAACAATTATCATCAATAAATCCATTAAAATTTTCAATAAAAGCTGCTGATCGTAGATTTCCTCCTTCTTTTTCCTCTTGACTTTTGATGGAATTGAAGTCTCCCATGACAACCACTTTACCTTCAAAAGGAAGAAGAAGAGATGAAAGCTATTGAAATTGATTCTAACGTATCTATTAATTTGTGGAGACCAATTAAACCCCATTCTTGGTTCTTTGCCAAATCATTGACCGACACCACAACAACAAAAGAGTTTTCAACCAAAGTGCTCAAAATTACATTCTTCTTCCATATGCTAAAACCATCCCTCCTGCTAAACTAATCGGGTCTACAATCATATGTGAAACTATTAAAACCACAAGATCTAATCTTTCTTTCCACATTGAAACTTTGGTCTTTAGTTTCACATAGAAAAACCACATCGGGGGAGTGGGACGACAAATCCCTTTGAGGTTGTGAATTGTCAGGGGTCTCCCCAAACCCCGACAATTCCATGCCAAGACTCTCATTGGGTTTCGGGTGCCATTGTACAGCTGGCACCCTCCACCATCACCATAGAAATATCTGTAACATACTCAGTACCTCTCAACAAAAGCTCATGTTTAGCATCTAATTCAACTCTTCTTTTTGAACAACATAAAGACTCCAACTCTTCATAACTTCCACGTAGAGCCGTTAAAATGGGCCAAACTCGTTTATCCATTTAAATGAGCGGACTTTTGCCTCTAAGCTTAGACTGTTTAAAATCCGGACTAAATGGACTGATCCTATAAACGGGCCCGCCTGTTTATTTGATTTTTTTTTTCGAGTTTTTTCAAAAAATAACACTTTTTTATATATTTTCTTTTATTCGATCTGAAAACTTGATTTACCAACTAAAAACTTTATTTTTTAAATAATTAACTAATCGCCAGTTTACCTGTTAGGCTGGCCATAAATAGGCGAAACTAGAAAATGATAGTCCATATATAAATCGGGATTGAATGGGCTAACCCGTTTAACCCATGGGTTGGCTAGGCCCGTCCGTTTGACAGCCCCACTTCCACATGCCTTACTTTTCAACCTCTTGAATCTTTTAATATGCACATTGCCAGTAGCTATGCTAGCTTGTCTCTCTGTTAACACTCCAACCAAGTTATTCACACTTCTAGTATCATTAATGTCCCTTTGTGCTTCTTCCTGGCTAGACAATATCAAAGTAGGATTCTCTTTACTCCTATCATTCTCCTTATCCGCGTGCTTCCATTCATTATACAACAAGTTTTAGTTGTCTTCAACTCTGGTTTTTTCTTTCACACTAAGCCCTGTAAATCTCTCAACCGGGTAGTTCAACAGTGGTTTTTCCGACGAAAATTCAGATTACTTTTGGTTTTTGTTTTAGTCCTACCTTAACCCCAGCTTTACCTTCCACTCTCACATCAATTTGAATAGCCTTAGCCCATTCTCCAACCTTATCCTCCTTCAAGTTATTTTCTTTCAAGTCTTCCATAAACATGAGGGCAAGACTTATGATCATGGCCTATTTTCATGCAATAGGTGCAAACCACACCTAGCCTTTCATAACGGCTCACCACTGTCAGTGGTACCATATAAGGGTCAGCCACCATTAATGAATCTTTAACGTAACGTACTTCCTCCAGCTCCACTCTAGCCTTGAAGAACCGTACTTCCCTACCCTTGAGATCGAAAAGCCCAACATCAACCACCCTACCAATCCCTGCATGTAATTTCCAAGCCACTTCAAGGGTTTTAAAGTTTTCTGGGAGTCCCCAGAACTTAACCCAAACTAGATACCAAGTGATTACTTGCTTCTCCTCCCTCTGTCCGTCTTTTCATCATTGAACATGCAAGGCATAATCTTTGAATAGCTAGGGAGAACCTTTTTCTCTTCCCAATACATCCAACTCTATCTCAAAAAAGAAATGGAATTGATTGTGTCTGATCTTATCAACAACTTTGAACTATTTCGGACGTCCCCAGATAGCTCCCAATGCACTCTCTATTGTACTAATAGCAAACGGTTGTGGTGCAAAGAGCCTACCAATTAAACTATCATACATGCATTAACTCCTCCCTGTATATCCTTCTCCTCCAATGGAATCAAACCTCCATTCTCCTCATTGTTGTTAAGAGAAGAGCTATGCATTATGTCGTTTGCGTCCACCATGTAGAGAAGTATAGAGAAGAGTATAGAAGAGGGTTGATTTTTGGAACTAATATTGACATACACGACACATGAAACTGTTTTGGTTAAAAGCCGTAGAAGAGCACTTTTTACTCTAGATGACACTCGCTATATGGAAAATAAGATTTTATCCTTTTGGATTTTAAAATAAACCATGATTTTGAAAATTGGATCCGACGATAGAAAAATCGTGAACCGGTCCTTAGTCGGTCCAATTCTATGAAAGAAAAAGTGAATTGAAGACCAGTCAAAAAATCGGCTGGCGATTAATCGGTAAAAATAGCATCGATTTTTTCGGTATGACCTTTTTTTTTGGTTTAATAGGACGTCTTGGCTTTACTAAAAAAAAAAATAAATTGCAAAACAGCATTGAAACATGATTGAACATTGAAGAAAACCTAGCCGGCTATTCCATTGTAAGAGAAGAGAGGTGACGCTGACGAACACATTCAGGGAACGCAGCAGCGACGCCGGCAACCGTCGCAAACTGCAGCAGCAGCACGTGGCCTCCTTTCTCGCGCCAGCCTCCTCCTGCAGCACCATCGCAGCAGAAGCCCGCGGTGTCCTTTCTCGCGCCAGCAGCCTCCGGTCCGTGCTTGCGGCCATCCTCGCGCAAACCTGTAAGCAACTAAACGTCTCTACTCTCTTCTCAGTTCTCTACTTCTCTAACTCTGTCTTGGCTTTTTTTCCCACTTTCATGAATGCTTCCCTTCCCTGTTGAAGACATAATTTGATTAATGCTTCCCTGTTTTTTTTTACCCTGTCTTTCCCTGTTCAAGATATAATTTGGTTCAAAATATATTTTTCTTTATATGAAAGCTTCCCTGTTCAAGATATAAGCAACTAAATGTCTCTAATCTACTCTGACTTCCTCTGTTAAAGCTTCCCTATTAGAGTGGTAGTTGTTCTTCTAATTTATTGTTGTTCAGTTTCTAATTTTTTATTGATCACTTGCTGAGTTGCTCTTAATTTTTTGTTGGTGTTCATATTTATTATTGTGGCTGCATTTTATTTTAATTTTTTTTGTTATTGTTATTTGTTTCTTTCGATGGTAGAACATGATAAATTGGAAGGTGGATTTTGGTACTAACCTTTAATATTTGAACTTGAACTTGAATGTGAAATTATTTTTGTAACCTTTAATAATTTTATTTTTTACCTTAATAAATCGGTCCAACTCCGGTCGGACCTTTGAACCATTGAAATAGTCACCTCACCAGTTTAATAACTGGTCCGGTTCTCACAACTTTGAAATAAACCTTAAATTGCAATTGTTTAATATAGATGTTTAATAAATGAACAATGCTACGGAGCTAAGGTTAGGGAGCCACTAGGGAGTCAATAAGCCAATTAACAAGATGGTGGGATTGAGGAAGAAGAAGGAAAAGAGTGAGAGAAAGGATATGATTACTATGGGCCACCAACATTGTTGGTGGCATAGACTTTCTCTTAATAAATTAACAAAATAATAGGTACAATAGGATGTCAAAAATGCAAAAATGCTATTTGAACCAAAAAATTCAGCCACCAAATCAGCTATTAAGTATTTGTGTATAAATACATGTATTTTTTAAGTTGTTTTCAATATATATTTTGTATTTTAACATGTACTAGTATTTAACCTGTGCGATGCAAGGGCTTTGTATTCTAATTTATTTAATGTAGTAAATTAGATATAGTGATTTGTAAGAAATAAGTTATCCACTAATAAGTAAGTGGAATAAAATATCAATGTATTGGGTTTGTCCAAACCAACAAAGCTAAATCAATATCGTGAGATACATGACTATCAAAGATGTCTCACGTCAATACATTAGTAAAAATTTACCAAAACTTTATCCATAAACTTGAAGTTTTCACTAATGAGCCCAAATACAAAAGATATGATCACTCTCTCCCTTTCCTTCTCATTCTCTCACCCCCTCTCCCCTGCTCCCTCTCCCTCTCTTTCTTTCCTTATCTCTCTCTTCGTCTCTCTCTCGCTCTCTTTCTATCTCTCTCCCCTTCTCTCTCTCTTTCTCCCCCCTCTCTTTCTCCAATTTTTATCTCTCACCCTCATTCTCTCTCTCTCCCCCCTCCCTCTTCTTCTCTCCCTCCCTCCCTCTCACCCCTGGTCCCTACCTCTCTCTTTCTCTCCCTTTCTCTCTCCCACATTCACTTCCTCTTTCTCTTCCTCCTCCTCTTTCTCCTTTTCTCCATGTCTTTTTCTCACATTCGCTCTCTCTCTCCATTTCCCGCCCTTTCTCATTCTCTCTCTCTTTCTTTCTTTATCTCTCACTCCCTCTCTTTTTCCCTATCTCTCCCCCTCTCTCTTTTTCCTTATTGCTTTCTCATTCTCTCCCTCTTTTCCTATTTCTCTCTCCCTCTCCCTCTCTCCCCTCTTTCCCTATCTCCTTCTCTATCACATTCTCTTTCCCTTTCTCTCTTTCCTTATCTCTCTCTCTCTATTTCTCTTTCCCTATTTCTCTCTCTCCCTCTCTTTCTATTTCACTCTCCCTTTTCTTATCACTCTCTCTTTCCCTATATCCCTCTCTCCTTATATCTCTTCTCACTCATTCCCTATCTCTCTTTCTCCCTCTCTCTTTCTTTCTCTCACCCTCCCTTTCTCTCCTCTCCCTCTCCCTCCCTCTCCCATTCTCTCTCCTTATCTCTCTCTTCTCTCTCTTTTCCTATCTCTCTCTTTCTATTTCCCTCTCTTGCTATATCTCTCTCTTTATCTTTCTTGCTCTCCCTCCATTGCTCTCTTTTTCCTAATTCGGTTAAGATAAGTGTAACAACCCGCATAATGATAAGAATAATAATAATAAGCTTCTAAAATTTGAAATTTAAATTTATAAAACTATTATTTGTTAGGTTAGTATCAAGAGTGTGTATAAATAGGAGTTAGTACTGAAGGGAGAATACATACTCTCAATCCTAATTCTTAATCTTCTTTTTCTTTCATAAAAAAAAATTAGGGTCTCTGTATTCAAAGGTGTCTCTCCGAAGGTAGATTAAAATGTTTCCAAATCCTTTGTTTTATGTTCTTCATTTTCATGTATGTATGCCATTTAATTTAATCTTTCCCATATTTTGTTAATGTTTCTTTCTATGCATGCATGCCATCTAACTCTACATGTGTGAGAACTGAAGGTATGATCCTTAAGGTGACTTTCCAAAGACAAAATAATCGAGATGATCCTTCGGTAAGGGAAGGTGATCGGCCAAAACTTGGAATAAGAACCATCGATAAGGGAAGGGGACTTCCATTGGGATACGAACCTTCGGTAAGGGAAGGGGACTCCCTTGGGTGCGAACCTTCGGTAAGGGAAGGGGACTCCTATATGATAAATGGTTGAACTCAATTCCATCAAATTAAAAGTAAAGATAAGACATGTGATTGCATTTTGTTTTTTTATTATTTATTATGTATTTATTTTATTATTTTATTAAAAATCCGATGAAGTGGGCTGGATGTCTACTGAGGATTTTGTGTTCTTATGTTTTTTTTTTATATACTAACTCCAGAAGAGAAGAGTACGCTGGAAGGTAATCACCAAAGATATTTTAGTTTTAATATACCATGGAAGGTCCTATGAAAGAAGGAGTATTTTGGATAATTCATTTATTTTAGGATATTATTCAATAGTAGATTTAATTAGTATTAAAGACTCTAATTATTTGTTTATTTTTTTTTCTCGTTTGCTTTATAATTTGGTACACAATTCTCTCTTATTTTTGATTGAGTTTAGCTAACTATCTTTTAGATATTG
Organism: Stylosanthes scabra; assembly: GCA_036250425.1. Taxonomy (NCBI): domain Eukaryota; kingdom Viridiplantae; phylum Streptophyta; class Magnoliopsida; order Fabales; family Fabaceae; genus Stylosanthes; species Stylosanthes scabra. Next base: position 4,820 of record JASCZI010241893.1, on the reverse strand, counting down.
CGTAAAAAAAATAATAGTAGAATTCGAACACGAAAATATGGGATGTTACATTTAGTATTAGAGCAAAGGTTGATCCATAAGAACCATAGTGATTATAAAATAAATTATAGTTAGTCACCTATTTGGGATGTAGAATTTGGGGACAAATTCTTTTTTTTAAGGGGAATAGAATGTAAAAACCCGCATAATAATAATAATAATAATAATAATAATAATAATAATAATAATAAGCTTCTAAAATTTGAAATTTAAATTTATAAAACAATTATTTGTTAGGTTAGTGTCAAGAGTGTGTATAAATAGAGTGAGTACTGAAGGGAAGAATACATATCTCAACCCTAATTCTTAATCCTCTTTTTCTTTAAAAAAATCAGGGTTCTCTGTATTCAAAGGACTCTCTCCAAAGGTAGATTAAAATATTTCGAATCTTTTTGTATGTTCTTTCTTTTCATGTATGTATGCCATTTAATTTAATTTTTTTTCTTTTCTTTTTTATGTTCACATGCATGCCATCTAACTCTACTTGTGTGAGAATTGAAGGTATGAGCCTTCCAAAGACAAGATAATCGAGATGATCCTTCGGTAGGTAAGGGAAGGTGATCGACCAAAACTTGGAATAAGAACCTTCGGTAAAGGAAGGGGACTCCTTGCGTATGATATGAACCTTCGGTAAGGGGAGGAGACTCCTATATGATAAACGGTTGAGTTCAATTCCGTCAAGTTAAAAGTAAAGATAAGACATGTGATTGTATTTTGTTTATTTATTATTTATTATGTATTTATTTTATTAAAAGTCCCATGAAGTGGGCTGGAGGTTTACTGAGAATTTTGTGTTCTCATGTTTTCTTTTTTTTTTTTTACTAACTCTAGAAGAAAAGAGTACGCTGGCCGAAGGTAATCATCAAAGATATGTTATATTTTAGTATACCATGGAAGGTCCTATGTTTTGAATAATTTATTTACTTTAGGATATTATTCAATAGTAGATTTAATTAGTATTAAAGACTTTATTTATTTGTTTTTTTTCTCGTTTGCTTTAAATTTTGGTACAAAATTCTCCCTTATTTTTGATTGAGTTTAGCTAACTATCTTTTAGTTATTGTGTAAAAAAAAATAATAGTAGAATTCGAACACAAAAATATGGGATGTTACAATAAGCTTATGTATATTATTTGAGTTAATTTTAAATGTTAAATTCACATTAAAATTGCTTTAGTAAAATATCACCTATGATGCACGGACACGGACACGGACACGGGACACGGGACCGGGACACGGGACACGACACGACACGCGACACGCCGACACACCAATCTCAATTTTTCCTATGACACGGGGACACGACATATATATAAAATATAATCTATTTTTAATAAAATTATAATAATATCTTGACATTTTATTTATATTAAAATTTAAATTATTATTTTTAAGTATTTTCAATATTTTTTTAAATTATATAAAATATTTAAGATAATTTTTAGTTTTAAGAAATATTAATATATATTATTTTTAAACTCATTTTAAGAAAATAAATTAAGAATAAAATTTGACACGCGGATACGTGATGATATTTTTGAGTGTCAAGTGTGTCCGAATAAGTACTTTTTTGTTTTTTTAAAGACACGGATGAGACACGGAAGACACGCGTGTCGGACGAGTGTCGGTGAGTGTCGTGTCCAAAACGTGTCTGACACGTGGACACGCCAATTCAACGAAGTGTCCGTGCTTTATAGAATATCATGATTAAAAATAGTTAAAAATAAAAATTCTAATGAGCACTTCCAATTGTATTTTAAATTTATTAGTGTATATGTTTACAATTTTAAAATATCACAAATTAAAAATAATTAAAAAATAGAAATTCTGATAAATCACTTTTAATTGTATTTTAAATTCATTAACAGATTTTCTTCTAATTGAATTTTAAATTTATTAACGATATTTTATTTTTTATTGTAAGTAGCATACTTTGGTAAATACAATTATTTTAATTTAAGCGGACAGTAAATAAAATAATAGTCATGCCACAAATTATTTATTAACCTTATATTGGGACTACCTTATTAATATTCATGATATTATGAGAAAGTTTATGGAGCCAACAATATTGGTGGCCCATAATAGTCAATATCTTTCTTTTCTCTCTTCTCTCTCCCCTTTTCTAACCCCATCATCTTCATAATTTAACTTATTGGCTCCCCAACATTGGTTCCGTAACATTACTTTGATATTATATAGTATCGATTTTATAGAAAAAGGAAAATGAAATTAAAAGAAAAAAGAAAGAAAGGAACTAATAATAACGCTTAAAGCAGAAGTGAAGATGTTTCATAAACATAAAATGATAAAAGTCCGATGCTAAATACATTGAAGGTAGAAAAAAATAAACTAATTAAAAAAATAGAAATTTTAATAAGTACTTCCAATTGAATTTTAAATTCATTAACTTGCATGCTTATAATTTTTAAATATCACAATTAAAAATAATATAAAAATAAAAATTCTAATGAGTACTTCTAATTGAAATTTATACGACTAATGTGATAAAATTAAGATAAAATAAAATTAAGATTTAAAATTTTAAATTTTAATACGATTAATTTAAAAAATAAACATATAAAAAATTTATCTAAAATCCCTCAACAACCGTATAAATATAAAATTTTATAATTTAATTAAAAAATAAATTATTTTAAAATTACTTCAACAACTGTATCTTATATTTAAAATTTAAAATTTTAAACTCAGTTAATTATGTCAATTAAAAATAATTGAAAAAACAAAAATTCTACCCCTAAATTCATTTTCTAGCTGCCACGTTAGCAATTGGGCTTTCTAATTATATATTATTAAGATAAGATTTTATATACCGGCTAATTTTTTGTGTGCAGCTAGCATAACTCTAAAACATTACCGTTTTACTTTTCCTTTTAAAATATAACTTAAAAAATCAAATCTTCATGAAAAGATGATTTTTGCATCTTCATAATAGCAGTTGTCATCTAACTATATTTCGTCGTGTCGCCTAGGTCTTCCATCATAGAACAAAGCAAATTCTTTTTCTCTCTCGCTACTCATTCCCTAATTGCCGCCCCCAACAGCATCGCTGTCGTTCGCCTGAAGCTCTGCGTCGCCACTCGCCAGCTCTGATGGTAGAAGCCTGCCGAGTTGCTACTTTTTTTTTAAATCAAATTGAGATGCTTCTTCTTGCTGCTGAGTTGCTTCTTCTTCTTGCTGCTTGGTTGCTTCTTCTTATTAATTTTATTGTTTACTGTTGCTGAAGTTTATTGTTATTGATGAATTTTATTGCTTCTTCTTCTTCTTGGACTTAATGATGAATGTTGTTATTTGCTGTTGCTGCTGGATAGGATTTTATTGCCGTTTTAATGGAAACATCAAGCTTGTCTGGTTTATGATATGGCACTGGTATCAATGGTAATGAAGTTCCCTGTTCATTTGATAATGGGAGTATAGTATGTATGTTTCAAAAATGTAATTTTCTTCTTATCCTTGAATGATTTAGGGCTTGCGAAATTCTACAATTTTAATTGATTCTGAATTTCTGATGATTTTCTTTTACTTATATATCACTTGTTATGCTTTTCTTTATTTATTTTTGTAGGCTTATTTTTATTTTTTTTAATTATTTTATTATAAAATAGTTTTTTGGTTAGACCTCGGTTAAACCGATTAGACTAGTGAATCAATGAACCAATAACATAAATGGTTTGATGTGTGGTCCGATTTTCCGAACCTTGTTTTCCATCATGTTCAGATCATGAAAATGTTTCAATGATTTAGGTACGAGCCCTTGAAAATCCAATGGAAACTATCAAGATCTTTGTTTTTGCTTTGTTGCTGAATTTGTGTTTAAATCAAGATTTATTTTTTGCTTTTTCCTAAAAAAAAAAAACTAGGGAGCCAATACATTATGACCAACAGGAAGCCAACACATAATTACAAATGATAACTTATATAAATTTTGAGTGATAACTTAATATTGGATATATGAGTTACGGATGATAACTCATATAAATTTTGGATGATAACTTAATTATTGGCTTCATAGCGTTGGTTCCGTAGCATTATTAACATGAGCAGGACAGTTTTTTTTTTAATTAAATTAAAAACCGAAAAATCAAACCAAACCGAATATTTTATGTACAATTGGATTTGATGACTTTTTCTCTAAAAACCTAATCAAATTGCAACGCGAACACCCCTAGTGAGTAACAACGTTCTGAAGTTATTTATCAGGTCTTTGTCTCTTTCTTTGGCAGTTCTTAAGAGAACAAGGGCTTACTCTATTTTGGCAGTAGAAGGAGCTCTGAAGGTATTTACTCAGCTAAAATTTGAACTTCTTACCCTTTCCCATATTATACTCTTATCTTCTTTAGTTTCATCTGTTATGCAGTTTCACTGTAAAGGTGTATTTTTTTTTCTGGGTCCATTTGTGTTATACAGTGTGCCTAGTACTTGGCTGGCTATTCGATGAACTACTTTTCATCCAGAAGTTGTAACCTTCTAGCTCGAGCTTTTCATGCTGGTAAGCGTTTCTCAAACCCAGGTTCTGGAGATATTGTTTTCAGAGCTATTTGTGTTAACTTGAAGCATAGGAGATGGAGTGTGTTGGAGCGACTATCCCTTAAGCTCACCAGCTCCTTGGTGAGCCGAGTTATTTGCGAGTTCCAGAACTCGCCACTGTTGGCTCTAGATTTTTATAACTGGGTTAGAGGGTTGTTCCCACACTCATTAGATTCTTGTTGCACTTTGGTTCATGTGCTGGTGAAATCAAGAAAATTTGATGAGGCCTTGTT
>JASCZI010241892.1:2212-21478 GCA_036250425.1 Stylosanthes scabra | reverse complement strand
AATCGTACAAGTAATACCACGGTGAAGTGGGTATCATTCCCACGAGGAATAAAGGACCAAGCAATACTATCTATCAATTATTCTAATCAGATCAAAATAAAACTTTTAAGGAGTGATGGTGAATAATTCAAAAATAATAAGAAAACAGGGAGCAGAAAATTACTTGAGATTGAATTAATAGAATGAGATGTTAAGAGCTTCGGAGATGTTTTCCCTTAAGGGCCAATGCATACATTCGAATACTAATTCTAGGTTCTCAGTTATCAAGCACAACGAATCTAGTATAACTAAGCCCTAATCTCTTAGTAACTTAGTTTCTATCTACCTAATCAAAAGCTAATCTGTTAGTCAATCAATCAAATAAATTGATGAAGATCTAAATCAGATTCCAATCCTTATGAGTCTTAAAAGTGATCCTAGATCAGATTAAATGTCATTCTATCCAAACTAGTTCTAATCCAATTTTAACCCACAGAATTATTAATTGCATAACAATTAACTTGACTATCTCTAGTTAGACTTAATTGATTATGTGATCTAATTTCTAGCTAGCATAAATCAATAGATCTCTCAATCTATTTAATCTAGCCCTAGACAAGTTAAGAACACCTCTCAGTGATTCTGAACTATTGAGATGAAGAGCAGAAAATTAAATCATGCATAGAAGATAACTGAAAATACCTCAATGAATTAATAATCGAATGTACATAGTGACTACCTCATGCTGGGTGAACAGAGCTCCTCAGCCTTAACAATGGAGTAGTTTAGCAATACATAATAAAAGCTAGATCAAAGAATTATGAGAAAACAAATCTGTGCTGAGTTACTAACCCTAGGTGGTTAGATCACTCTTTATACCTATCCTAATCTAAATTCAAATTTAAATTAAAAATTTAATCATATCCTAATTTAATCCTAATCTTATCTTCTATAGTTACAAAGCTTTATCTTCTTCTCTTGCTCTTCAATCTTATCTTCAATCTTCCAATTATGACCTTGATTAGTGGATGGATTTGAGGCTTAACAACTTGGATTGGATTGGCCTTTAACAATATTGGACGTTGCTGATTTCTGCCTTCAACGTATAACGTGTAACACCCACGTATAATGTGGGGTTACTGCCTGAAATTGCCTCTTCACTTCAATTCTTCACGTATAACATGAGGAGGCCCACGTATAACGTGGGGCCTCTGTCGAAGTTTGCATTTTGCTTCCAATTACTCACGTATAACGTGAGGATGCCCACGTATAACGTGGGCTCTCTGTCAATCACTGAAGCTTCACTTTAATTTCCACGTATAACATGTAGCCTCTATCCAATTCTGCCAATTGAGAGCTTAATTCCCACGTATGACGTGGGCTCTCCACGTCATACGTGGAGCTTGACACTTAGAATATTTCTCTCTTTTCTTCTCTGCTTCGTTCTTCTATCTTCAATCCTCTTTGTTTGATCTTTAATCACCAAAAATCCTTTGTGAAACACTCTATAAACATAAACAAAACTCAAAAGAACATCAAGTTTGTTTGGTTGACAATTTTGAGAGTATAAATCACAAGAATAATCATATAATTAAAGAGGAATTGAAGCTAAAAACAACCAAAGATGCATACGCATCAGCTGCTTGTTTGAAGTTTTAAGGTTGTATTCTAGAATTTTCCTCTCGCCGTATTAGATGTAGCTATTTTTAAGAGAGGTAGGAATTGTTTTAGTCATTTGATAATAATTGTGTATTAATATGTGCATATAAATTGTATATGTTTTGATCAAATGCTTCTATGTAATAAGTAGATATTTAGTTAGGTCATCGTGACGAACCGGCTTTTAACACAATCATGACGTGTCAAAAGTCGGGATGTTACATTAGTGATAGTAAAAACCACTTAGGACTAAATACGGAGAGAGTGCATAATACGATTGGTGAGGTTAACTATGAGAAAACTCGAGCGACGAGTAGGATTGCTTCGTGTGATCCTGTTAGCTTATCTTATATAGCCTCGGTGCCTTTACCGTACTGAGAATTCAGTGGTTTTAAATTCTCACCCCGTATTATTCATATGTTTTTCAGATGAAGGTTCATGATCTAGAAAGCAAGCGAAGCAGCGAGTATTAATCAGAGTCTTTTATATGTATGGAGAAGTAGAAAAAATGTATGTGAATGGAGTCAGTTATTATGTGATAAGTACATTGTATGTAAAAGCCTAAATTTCGCAGCATGATATTTGGAGTCAATGAACTATTTGTAAATATTTATATTATGTATAAAGAAGAGTTTTGTAGCATATGGTATATTACCCTATTTTCTCATGAAATGATAGTTATATTAGTTAATTTTAAAACGTCTGTATTTAAGTATGAAGGTCTAGAAGAAGTCGTAATAACTTAATATTAGTTAATTATGTTCGCGACATGGTTAATCGGTATTAGGTGTTACATAATATCTCAACCCTATATTTTTTAAGTGAGTAAGAAAAAAAAATAGATGTTGAATGATACAAAATTTTGGGTAATGTTATACGTACACTTATTTTATCTAATCAACTCCAACTAAGTCATTTAAATAACACTAAAATAAATTTAAATTTCACATCTAAATATTTTTTTATTTAATATAGAATAAATAACTTAATTAGATTTACTCGTATAAAATAAATGTATATACCTAAAATTATCGAAAAACTATACTTGAGAAATAATTGAAAGAAAAAAAATTAAGAGGATGCACTTTTACAATTTTTTTCAGCTAAGAGTTTTTATTATATTTTTCTTTTCTTGGTGGGCATGTTAGTCACCACTCACCAAACACATTACATAAGATTATAGATTTATTGGGAGAAGAAGGGACAAAAGTACATATAAATTTTACAAAATTGATAAAAATACAAATAAATTTTTAATAATTCAAATGTATATATAAAATATTATATTGTTAGATAAAAATACACATGAATTTTATAATGACCTAAATATACACATGAAATTTTCTGTCGTTGGATAATAGTACACATGATTTTTAAATAAAAAAGTCATGTATATTTTTGTCTCTTACTAGAATACTTCGTGTGTATATTTGAGTTATTAAAAAATTTATGTGTATTTTTATACATAATGTAATAATTCATGTGTAATTTTCTTTCTTATCATGTATTTTTTCTGCCTCTCAGGCCACGGAAAATTCTCTGGATCTCTGCATGCCCAACACCGTTTACCCTCAGCTCACATCTCCACCTAACTTCGACGCTTCATCTTTCACTCGATGGCATCATCGTTCCTTCTATTTCCATCCACCCAAACCCTTCAATCTCTCAAACCCTCTCTCCCTTCTTCCGCCCTCTCTTCCCGCTCCTCCTCCTTAATCTCACTCCCATATTCTCACGCCCCTTTCCGTGTGCTTTCTACTTCCAAATCGTCGGGCCCAAGCCCAACCGGCCCATTGGGCCTCACCAGAAGACACAACCTTTCTGCCAGAGCTTCAACCTCGCAGTATAGTCCCACCGTAGTCGAGAATCTCGCTGACGTAACGATTTTCACCGCCGCCGGCGACCCTATTGCCTTCAGAGACCTTTGGGATCCTAACGAGGTGAGAAAACCTTCTATCTCTTTATATCAACCGTTATTATTAATTACAAATTTGTTAAAAAAAAAATTTCTTGTCATTTTCAATTGCAAGATATTATGGACTCGTATAATAGAAGTGTACCTATCGAAGTGTTAATAGAATTGGTTGAGCTAAAATTTTGTTGTCCTTTTACATGTTAATTGATTTCATTGCCTGAGAGAATTTGGATTACCGAGAAAAATTATCAACGCAAATTGTTATTATTAATCGCAACTTCGGTTCAGAGAGAACTACTGATGCTACTTTAATTTTAAGGTTTTGGGTTTTATATTGGCGGGAGTGACTAAATTGAGTCCAATAAACGGAGATTCACAACATAAAGTTGAGTGACTTATTTGGTCATTTTATAAAAGTGAGAGACTATTTTGATTTGCCTTCAGAAAATTGGGGATCATTTTGTGCATTATCTCAAACGAATCATCATTTTTTTTCTCTTACTAAACTAACAAACTATCAATCTTTTCAAAGTATCATGCAGCATTAATTTAGTACTTAAAAGATTTTTAACATTAATTTAGTTCTTGAATGATACCCATGATATCTCCCTTTTTTTTTAAATAGCATCTTAGTTATACCATATAGATAAATGTGATATTATTTTGGTACTTAAAATAAATTAACAATTCTACGGAAAATGAAATTCTTATGAACAAAGTGACATGGTGTTTTTTTCTTATCATAAACTTATTAGTGATGTGAAAATTCCCACAATAGTTTAGCTGTCATGTTTTGGTGTGAAAAATCTTTCAAGAGTCAAACTGAATTTACACGTATCTTTAAGTAATCAATAGTTAATTTAGTCTTTTTTTTTAAACCTATTTTAACTGACTAATAGGCTATAATGCAATTTGGATTCTTTCTTGGAACAATAGACATGCTTGTTTAGATTTATTTGTTTTGGGTTTGAAGTAAAAAGGTGAAAGGTGTTTTAGGGGGGGAAAATATGATTATTTCTCTTAGAATACCAAAACAACCATGATTTGTTGAATAACTGGTCTTGATTTTTATAGGGAATAGCTGTGGTGGCCCTATTGAGGCACTTTGGATGCCCTTGCTGGTAACTGATCTCCCTCTTTCGGATATCATTAAACATTTTTTTTGAAGGACAATTCTAATTAGGACTTGTTTAATCTTGTTACCAAGTTGGGAATTAGCTTCAGCCTTGAAAGAAGCCAAAGCTAGGTTTGATTCAGCTGGTGTTAAACTAATTGCTGTTGGTGTTGGTGCCCCCAGTAAAGCCCGTATGCTTGCCGAGCGGGTAATTTTTTTGTCTTTGTCTTTTCAATGTTGTTGACATGAGACAAGTCATTAACTTTTTAGTAAACATTCAATTTGGCTCTTGAAATTATAAATCTGTTTACTCTTAGTTTCTGACACTTCAAAAGTATCAATGTAGTTTTCGGAGTTACACGCTTACACCTTGTAGGCCATTTTCGGGACTAAGGACATGAAGAATGTAAATTCAGGGACAAAATGCCATACAAAATATAATTTTAGGGATTATATTGATACTTTAAGAAATTTAAGAACCAAAGTGAATCATGCCTAGAATTTTTAGGAACTAAATTGAACAATTACTCGTTTCTTTTTTGCTTCTTTTGTTTTTGTTTTTCTTTTGTTGTTGTTATGTTGTGAGGGACATACCTTAAGGATTTGATTTTGGTGAAAGGATGTTGACAATACATGGTGATTTTCAGTAAGGGTTTTTAGTTCTTTTGTCACTTTTATCGAACTTATTTTTAATTATTTGGTTAAATATTTTCGTATTCAGAACCGTAACACAAACGTTTTAATTGCAAATGTGTTGGATAGCAATGCTAGTTGGTTTTACCTTCATCAGGCTTATGAATAGTACTTGGATCTCAGTACTCAACATATCTGAATTTTGAAGGATTCCTATTTCTCAATACTCAACATACTTTTGGTTTGACTTGATATCTTTGTATGTTCAGTTACCATTTCCTATGGATTGTCTGTATGCAGATCCTGACTGCAAGGTAACATATAGGGGTAGAACATTCTATATTCATTCACCTTCTAAATCTTATCTTCTATTACATATATATGTTAATTAATGAGTTCTTTCTTTCAGGCATATAATGTGTTAGACCTATATTATGGATTTGGTCGTACATTCTTTAACCCGGCCAGTGTAAGCTTAACCTGACTTTTCGATAGTCATATTCATGGTTTTAAATTGCGGTTTCATTCATGGTTGTAATTCTATTGCGATGCCAAAAATTGAGGAAAATTACATGAAACAACCTGCCATTACTGCTCTGAATTGTGATACCAATGCAGTGAGCACCAAAGCAAGTCTTGGCCCAGCCTAGACCCAAAGCATATTTTGTGGGGTTTGGGTTAGTCATTTTTACCTTGTGGGATTTTCGGACCTGGTTAGGGTCATACTGCCAGTGGACTCGGTCACGAAGTTGCATTTTATAATTAAAAAATATATTTTACAATTAAATTAGTAATTTATTATATTTTTATACGTCAGTTAATAATTATGTATTATATGGTATTATTTTTTCTTTAAAATAATTTTTTTCAATATAAATGTGATATAACATTTGTTAAATTTAATATTTATAAGTAAAATTTTATTAATTTATTATATAAAATTTATTAAATTGTATATACTCATTTATATCGGGTTAACCCAGTTAATTTCGAGTTAATTTAAGCTCGGATTCAGTTGTTAAAAAAGGTACAATATTAAGGTTGGGTCCGGTCTAATTAAACCTGGTACGGTCATATGCACCCTTAGTGGTTGCAATTACAGTTGTAGACTGCAATTTGAAACCATGTTTATAAGTTAGATTTTTGGGAACTTTGGATGTTTTTTGTTATAGCTTGTTTCAAGGTAAAAATTGATATATACAGGCAAAGGTGTTATCAAGATCAAGATTTGATGCTTTGCGGAATGCTGTAAAGAACTATACAATAGAAGCCACACCAGATGATAGAAGTGGCGTGTTGCAGCAGGTTTGATATATTCTTGTCTAGCACCACAGGATTGAAGCAAACTCAATAATCTTCATTTCCTTATTTTAAATTCATCAATTTTCGTTCTCCTTTTAGGGAGGGATGTTTGTCTTCAAAGGAAAGGAGCTGTTATATGCAAGAAAAGACGAAGGTACAGGCGATCATGCTCCTTTGGATGATATTTTTGAAGTTTGTTGCAATCCTATTGCTTAAAGCTGTAAATTGTAATATACATACATACATATATATATATATGAAATTGAAATATGTAAGTTGCCTTAGGTTCAGATAAATCCTATAAATGACAACATACTTTGTACACTACGAAATGTATTATAAATCTAAATATAGATAGATGTTAAATGTTCATCAGAAAAGCTTGGGATTATATATAGTATCAGAAGTCGATTTTGAAATGGTGATGATCATTTATGTAAGTTTAATGCAAGTTGTTCCTGGTTTTTTTAATCATTTTGCATCCAGTGATATTTACGTGAATGATTATATTGAAGTTGTAAAATTGGTTAAGTGCGTCAACATATTCATCAAGAAAACCTCAAATATAGCTTGAATATGGTCATCCTCATGAAATTGGTATCCAATAGAGATGACTGAATCTACAAATTTTCGAATAGCTTGAAGATAATCAATAACTGTACCTGTTTTCTTGGTTGTTCTCAATTGAGTTTTGGGACTTCGTATTCTTGTAGTAGATGAAATTGTGAAGATGAGTGATTTTGTCCCAGATTTCAGCAAATGATGAGCAATGAACTACCTTGTTCTTGAATGTGATGGTCATTGAGGAAATCCAAGTCAGGAGAACTATCTTGTTCTTGAATGTGATGGCATGAGAGCAAAATCATTCTGAATTCACTCCTTATATTTTTTCTTATTCTCTTAAAAGCAGAGTCTTTATCTTCTGAGATTGTTTCTGTAACATATTGAGGTGGTTGTAGCAGAGTCTTTATCTTCAGAGTGAGGAGAATATACTTAGAGGGACACAAGTGTTCTTCATATTCGAAGAAGAAGAGGAAGCAACTAGGGCTATGATGGATCAAGATTCAAGTTTTTGATACCATGGAAGAGTCTTAGCTTGAAACAGAACAAGAGAGCTAAGATATATAGTAGCAATTGTAGAGAAGAGAAGAAAATGAATATTGAAATGATTTAAAAAAAAAAAAAAAAGAACTGTTATTGATCATATTACAAGTATGTTGAACACAAACTAGAAGCTAATATATATATATATATATATATATATAGAATAATTATTGACGTACACTTAGCCAAGTTTAACCAAGTTGTTACTGTTTATGCACTTTCACTAAAAAGGAACATATTTTTATAGTTAACACAAACAAGTTTTAAAACATGTTCGTTTGCTTTTAAATTTTATGTTCGTCCTAGTAGTAATATTCTTTTCGTGCGCGTGGGATGAGAGTGGACAAAATACATTTGGTTTGACTTGGTTGGAGGAAAGAGGTGTACATGTAGCATGATTGATATATATATAAGCAACACCAACTACAGGAACTAGAAAATAACATAATTGATATCAGACTCTATAACAGAAATCCTAACAACCAAAGCTAAAATAGTAACAAACTATATAACAGACTCAACAACTAATCAGTCTAAGCAACAATCACAACAAGAATTACTTGCTTGAATAGTCACATCTTAACATCATGCATGCAATAGTTAAGAGGAACAAAGAAGGAAAGATTCTATCTTTGTTACAACAGATCAATCTTATTTATATGAAGCCTTGAAGCAAAGGAACTCAAGAAAATAGGACCATACACTAGTTTGAGAGAAAATGTTATTTTCTCGTATTAAGAGTGAATTTTTTATCTCTTGTCTAATATTAGCATTTCTTGATAAAGTCAAAAGGCAAAGAGAATTAGAATTCACAAAAGTCATTCTTATTCTTGTTTTTTAGTTATTCGAAAGTGTGAATAAGTTGAGATTCACACGGTTTTCATTTCTCTAAGTTGGGTGATTAGTTAGAGGTGTTCCAAGTTAGGATTAACTTAGGTGCCAGAGAGTTGTGAGAACTCTTGAATTGGTACTTGTAATCACTTTCGATTATCATGAAATCTACCATAAATTATGGTGGAAACAGGATATATGCCTCATTGCTTGTAATCTCTTATTTAATTATTTTGCTGCAGAAATAAGCTATGTTAGCTTTTGTTTATTTCATTAAACCTTCTTCTGATCAAGTTTACAGAAAATCTTGAACACATATGACATTATTTTTCAAGTATACAATATATATAAATTCGTTGATTCAAATTTTAGGAAAATAGGTGTAGAAAAATTCATTTTATATATTATTATTTTAATATGACTAAATATCAGTAAATGACATTTATCAAAGCTGAATATTGATTAATTATCTAAGTTACCAAATGATTTTTCTTTATTATACTAATTGCATATTTGATTGTTTTGTTTGGTTCTATCTTATGAAAGTGCAATTAAATAAGTTACATCAAACACAGCCACTAGCTAGCACACATACGTCATGGTTCACCTTGCTCCACAAGATATGGCTTGGGAAAGAAAAGGCTTGAAATTTGCAAGAAGAGAAACTCACAAATATGGGATTTCGAACCAATCCAAATTGGAGAAAGAAAATACCAGTTGCAGGTTTCTTTTGTGACTTTTTAAATTGGATGCTCTCAATTTATCTCTCTATCTAGACCATATAAATGATTTTAGTATAAATCTCAATAAATGGTGATGATGAGAATTGAAATTTCATCTTCCGGAAAGTTATATTTGAAAACCTTCCTATCATATTATAGATATAGAACATAGAAGATACATAAAAGGAAAAAAAAAACACACACACAAAGATACAACAATGCAACAACAACAAAATAAATACAAACAACAAAAAGCAAAAAAAAAAAAAAAAGGGAACTTCAAAGCCGGCCAGACGGCCAATTCCCAGATACGAAGGAAAAGACCTAAGCATATGTTTCTAAGAATATTCCTTAATTATCCCAATGATGTAACAACATCGTAATTCGTAAATATACACACCGGTGTCGTTATTATTTATATATGATATTACAAAAATACTACAATCGTATATAAATTAGAGCAATTAGAACGAATTCGGACAACTAACCTAATAAAACATTAAATTGAAGAATTATGAGTGACCCAAAAATTGTACTAGTCACTGGCTGTGCCATAGGTGGCATTGGCTACGAATATTGCAAAGCATTTGCTGAGAAAAATTGTCATGTCTTTGCTTCAGACATCTCAATAAGGATGCATGACATGAAACAATTGGAGTCGCACAACAACGTAGAAACACTCGAAATTGATGTATCTTCGGACCAAAGTGTTAGTTCAGCGGTTGAAACCGTTATATCGAAACGCGGCCGCATAGATATTCTGGTTAACAACGCGGGGATAGGTAGCACCGGTCCGTTAGCCGAAATGCCGCTGGACGCAATTCGAAAAGCGTGGGAAATTAACACGTTGGGACAACTCAGAATGGTGCAGCATGTGGTGCCTCACATGGCTTCTAGAAGAAGTGGGAGCATAGTCAACGTTGGAAGCATCGTGGGAACCGTGTCGACGCCATGGGCAGGATCTTATTGTTCCAGCAAGGCGTCAGTAATCGCCATGACGAACAGTCTACGTCTCGAGTTGCGGCCGTTTGGGATCGACGTGGTTCTTGTCCTCCCGGGATCTGTTAAGTCGAATCTCGGGAGGGCAAATATGGAGAGATTGGGGAACCAAGATTGGAAGCTTTACAAGGAGTTTAAGGATTCTATTGCGGAGAGAGCGAGAGCTTCTCAGGGAGAGAAGGCAACCGATGGAAGAGTTTTTGCTAGGCATGTTGTGAACAAAGTTTTGAGGCCTAAACCACCAAAGCAAATTGCTTTTGGTCACATGACTGGCTTGTTTGCTTTGCTTTCTTGGTCTCCCATTTGGGTTAGAGATCTATTTTTCTCTACTCGTTTCGGCCTAAACAGAAAGGTATAATAAGGATTTTATTTGAATCAATAATTTGAGAGAATGAAATCTTTCATCATTGGTTGTTTGATCTTTTTATTCAAGTACTATAGATGTCCATTACATATGGGCTAGCTCTATTCATAATGCTACGATTCAAAAGTGGGGTAACTGGGTATGCCTCATCCCAATATGCCAACTGGTTATTGAACTTATTTAATTTTATGTACATTATTGGGTATATTGTATGGTGTGGAACTCCTGGCGTATGGTTTTTTTGTCTTTGATTCTATTTTCTATTTTCTCCGGTGGTGTATTATATGTTTCATACTGCTGCTGTGTTTTTGGTCCTGTTGGTGAGCAGGATGTGCTTCGCAGTGATCAAATTGTTTGTGGCTTGATTTGGTTTCATATTAGAATTCTTGTGCCTTGATGTGCTACGGATGTTTTTGGATTCATCACGTCTTGGATTTCACTTAAATATAGAAAAAAGATTTGTGCATGCATGACAGTTGCGCTTCCAATGGAGTTTTGGTCAGAAGCCAGAGTTGATAATAGATAGAGTTAGGTTAGGTTGTCGTTGTTTTTGAAGGATATTTACAATTTAAATAAGTAATATTATTATTAATATTAATTTATTGAAACGGTTAGTAACCGTTATTAGATTTTAACGGAAATGAATAATGCAAAGTATTGCATCATTTGGTTAAAGGTCATGTACATTCAAATGTACCGTTGAAATCCAAACGGTGATGATCTTTGGCCTCAAACGGTCATGTATGTATGCATTGAATAGTTACAATGCTTTTAAAGAATTGTGAACCTTCAAGTGTATGGCACCGTACAATGAATAAGTTGACATGAAATAGTGCAAGTATAAATATCCCTTGTTGATCCATCCCAGCTGTGTGCTAATAAATTAATCATGTGCTACTAAATTTACTTGTTAAAGAGAGTGAAATTTTTTATTATTGCTAAATAAGAAATTTATAGGTTTCATTGTGTCCTGGGAGAGTATTGTCATTAACCCTATAGTAACTAAGGGCTAATTTACCTAAATGCCACTGTTTGGAAAACTTATTCCCAAAATGCCACCCTTCTGAAACTATTTACTCAGCTGCCACCGTTTGCCACGGTGGCAGCTGACTCATTTTTTTTGCCATGCTGACAGGGAGGCGCCATTACGGGACGCGTTTCCTACTGTGAAGGCGCCAACACGGCAATGGCCTTCAACGCAGGAGGCGCTAAAGGAGGAGGCGCCTCATCCTTGAAGGCGTCGAACGCTAAGGCGCCACGTCAAAGGAGGCGCGGATGGCATAAACGCCTCCCTAGTGACGTGTCAACCAACCTGTTGTATTATATTGAGGTGCCAAAAGTGCTGAATATTTATTTTTGGTACCTGATAAATATTTTCCATAGGCATATATTCTCAAAATTCAGCAAATCCAAGTTTTCAAAGGTTCCAAAAGAAGAAAATAAATAAATAAGTGTACACAAGTTTCACATCAAATAGTAAAGCTAAAGAAATCTATCGAAACAAATCAACACAAATCTTGAAACGAAATCATGACTGTGGAGGAGGTGGAGGTGGTGGAAACTGATATGGAGGATAAGGATATGGATATGGAAAGGGAAAAGGGGGTGGTGGCATGGTAGTGCTAGCAGTAGAAGTGCCAGCTGCTCCGGTATGAGGAGGTGGTATCGGATAAACTACATATCCTGGATACTGATACGGAATCTGCGGAGGAGACCGGTGTGGGACACTCTGTGCAAGAGTGGATGACTGAGTGGCCTGACTGGATGAAGAACTCGGCTCATCGTCGCGGAGTCTAGTGCATGTAGTGATACGCTCTAATCTCGACAAGTGCACCGAATCGTTCAAGTAATACCATGGTGAAGTGGGTATCGTTCCACGAGGAATAAGGGACCAAGCAATACTATCTCTTAATCAATCTAAGCAGATCAAAATAAAACTGTGGAGAAGATGATGGTGATGAACTCGAAAACAATGAGTAAAAGAGTGTAAAAATATTACTTGAGAATTAATCAGTGGAATGGAATGTTAAGAGCTTTGGAGAAGTTTTTCCCTTGAGGGCCAATGTATACATTCAATCACAATTCTAAGGTTTTCAGAAATCAAAGCACAACGAATCTAGAGTAACTAAATCCTAATCTCTTAGTATTTCAGTTTCCAATTACTTAATCAAAAGCTAATCTCTTAGTCAATTAATCGAATAATTAGATGAAGCCCTAAATCAGATTCTAATCCTTATGAGTCTCAAAAGTGATCCTAGATTAGATTACATGTCACTATATCCAAACTAGTTCTAATCCAATTTTAACCCATAGAATTTTAGTTGCATAACAATTAGCTTGACTATCTCTAGTTAGACCTAATCATTATGTGATTCAATTTCCAGCTAGCATAAACTAATAGATCTCTCAATCTTATTAATCTAGCCCTAGACAAGTATAGAACACCTCTCAGTGATTCTAAACTATTGGGATGAAGAACGGAAAATTAAATCATACATAGAAGATGACTGAAAAATACCTCATTGAATTGATAATTGAATGTACAAAGACTACCTCATGCTGGGTGAACAGAGCTCCTCACCCTTAACAATGGAGTAGTTTAGCCTTGCATAATGAAAATTAAAACCTAAAATTGAAGTAAAAGTAACCTCTTCTGTGTTGGGATCAATCTCCCTTTTTATATCCTACTAACTTAACTAAAAATCAAATTAAAATCTAATCATATCTAATCATAATCCTAATCTTATCTTCTATCTTTACAAAGCTTTATCTTCTTCTCTTGATCTTCAATCAATCTTATCTTTATTCTTCCAATTAAGCCCTTGATTAATGAATGGAATTGAGACCTAACAACTTGGATTGGATTGGCTTTCATCAAATCTGACGTTGCATTCTTCTGAACTCCACGTACAACGTGGGATCCTCCACGTATAACGTGGAGGCTTTGTCTAATTTGCTCCTTTGGACGCTACACTCCACGTATAACGTGGGAGAGCTCACATATAACATGGGCTCTTTGTCCATCTTTGCATCTTTCTGCTTCATGCCCACGTTTAACGTTGTGATGCCCACGTATAACGTGGGCTCACTGTCTAATTGTGGTTTTTGCTTTTCATTTCTACGTTTGACGTGGAAGCTTGGGCATATGACGTGAGGCTACTGGGAGTAGATTCTTCACTTTCTTTGACTTCTCTTCATCCTCCTTTCTTCAATCTCTCTTAAATGGTCTTCAATTACCTAAAACTCTTAGTAAATCATCTAAAAACACAAACACAACTCAAAGAACATCAAGTTTGTTTGATTGATCAATTAATAACAATAATCCACAAAGAATGTCATGGAAATTGAGAGAAATTGAGACTAAAAACAACCCAAGATGCATACGCATCACAACACCAAACTTAACCTTTTGCTTGTCCTCAAGCAAAGCAAGAATCAAATTATGTTTTAAGTTTCAATTTCTCTTGCTCTGCTGAGACTCTTATGATTCCCTCATGGTACTTCTCTTATACTCCGCTAATCTTTTTCGGAAAGATGAATTTCCTCAAGTCCTCTCTCTTAAGGGTTATTATGCAACCTCTTCTTCACTTTATTTATCTTTTTTTCCATCAGTGTTTTTGCTTATCTTTTATTTCTTTTACGAGGGGTTTTTCTTTGACTTTAAATGCTCTGTTACAAGGCGGCTCTTTAGAGTAGGTGTTCAATCGATAATCCCGAACCAGTTGGCTCAAGTTATCAAGTTATAAAGCACTCCTCGAATTTACTTACCCAAGAATCTTTCCTTGAACAATTGCACCACAAGCATATAACATGGGAGAACTTTTTGAGTTTTTCTTTACATTCCTTTTTCTTCCCAGTCATTGATGCTCAAAGCCTTAATTATTTATCCTTGAATAACTTTCCCTTTCCTTTTTTTTTCTTTTTTTTTTAATTTCACTGATTGGAGTTTTCTTTTAACATTTATGAAGAAGTCACATAATAAGCTCTCTAGAAGATTTCTCAAAAGGAGATTCACTTCCTAATCAATCAACCAAAGCACAATTTGTAACCACAGAAAATCTCTTATTGAGTGTTCATGCAAGCATTACATTTTTCAATGCATACAAAAATTTAGTACTTGCTTTGCCTAAGATCACTCAAGAGATTACATGGCATTTATTCAATTGAAAAACAATGGCACAAATTTGGCATGCATGTATATCTCAATGAAATCCATAATGACATGAGAACAGAGATGAAACAGATATGTTAATTAAGCTTAAGGGTTGTAAAGAGGAGGGATACAACCTTTGATTTCTCTGTTTTCTGATTTCCCTTGAAGAAGAAGAAGTGAATATAATGAACGCTCCACACCAAACTTAGAAGTTTGCTTGTCCCTAAACAACAGAGAAGAGAAAACAGAGAGGGAAAAGTGATAATGGTTAGATGACAAATGCAATGAATGAAGGATGCACAGTGGGACACCAAACTTGGTGTGAAACACCAAACTTAGTGTGTAAGTATGCAATGAAATGTTATGCAAGATGGTAAAATTCATAGGTAGAATGGATGAATGGATTAGAATGTTGAATGCATGCAGTGGACTTCACGTTATACGTGTGTGTGTGGCTGGATGAGGCAGAATGCCTCACGTTATACGTGTGAGACTGGCGTATAACGTGTGGCTTCTGTGAATGAGATGCAATATTGATGAATTTGCCCACGTTTGATGTGAGGCTGTCACGTATAACGTGCATCCTCTGTCAAATTGGGGTTTTGATGAATGAATGCCCCACGTATGACGTGAGTTGTGGCGTCATACGTGGGAATTAAATCTCAATTAGCAAGATTGCACAGTAGTTGCACGTAGTACGCCACACACCCATGTTATACGTGGGAATTAAAAGCCAAATTCCACAAATTGACAGAGAGCTCACGTTATACGTGGGCATTCTCACGTTATACGTGGCACAATTTGACAGAGACCCCACGTTACAAATGGGGATGTTGGCGTCATACCTGAGCATTTGGCGTCTAGAAGCTGAATTTGGCAGTGACTCCACGTTATACGTGGGAGTCACACGCCGTACGTGGAGCTCAAATTGAAGCAACGTCCAGTTTTAATTTAGGCCAATCCAATCCAAGTTGTTAAGCCTCAATTCCATCAACTAATCAAGGGCATAATTGGAAGATTCAAGAGAAGATTAATTGAAGATTAAGAGAAGAAGATAAGGTCTTGTAATTTTAGGAGATAAGATTAGGATTAGAATAAGATAAGATCAGTTTAGATTTGAATTTGATTTGATTTGTTAGTTAATTTTAGATTAGGATATAAAAAGAGATTGATCTCAGCACAGAGATCTTCTTAGCACACTTTGCTTCAATTTTAGGTTTTAGTTTTTACTATGTAAGGCTAAACTACTCCATTGTTAAGGGTGAGGAGCTCTGTTCACCCAGCATGAGGTAGTCACTATGTACATTCGTTTATTAATTCATTGAGGTATTTTCAGTTATCTTCTATGCATGATTTAATTTTCTATTTTTCATCCCAATGGTTTAGAATCACTGAGAGGTGTTCTTAACCTGTCTAGGGCTAGATTAATTAGATTGAGAGATCTATTAGTTTATGCTAGCTGGAAATTGAATCACATAATCAATTAAGTCTAACTAGAGATAGTCAAGTTAATTGTTATGCAACTAATAACTCTGTGCGTTAAAATTGGATTAGAACTAGTTTGGATAAGTGACATTTAATCTAATCTAGGATCACTTTTGAGACTCATAAGGAGTAGAATCTGATTTAGATCTTCATCTATTTATTTGATTGATTGACTAAGAGATTAGCTTTTGATTAGGTAGATAAAAACTAAGTTACTAAGAGATTAGGGCTTAGCTATACTAGATTCGTTGTGCTTGATAACTGAGAACCTAGAATTGATATTCGAATGTATGCATTAGCCCTCAAGGGAAAACATCTCCGAAGCTCTTAACATCTCATTCCATCATCTTAATCACAAGTAAATTTTCTGTCCTCTGTTGTTATTTATTTCATTGTGTTCGAATTCTTCAGGAATGGGCTGATCAAGTCCGAATCAGTGCATGACCCGATCAGGATGATGATACTCAACAATGTGGAACATAATCAAGGGCACCAGTGCACGCCAAATCTCTGCACCTTGAGTGCAAAAATCCAGGACAACGACACCGGAATAAGGTGTCCACACAATCTGCAATTCGTAATATAATATTTAATATTAGATATGGAAAGCATAAAATGTTTGAAAAAACAAATGTTGAAAGAAAGCCGTATAAATAAGTACCTGGTTCGATCTAAACGTATTAAAGAACTGTCGATAATATCGTAATGCATGTTGTGGGCTATCAAATAGGACCTTATGACTATGCCACCTAAAGTTAAGTTAAGTTATACATGCAGAGTTAAGTTAATGTATGATGAATTTTAAACATGTTATGCAAATAATGTGCTCACCAAAAGCCCAAAGGGCGAAATGGAAGGCGCGTATCCGAATAGGCGTGCAACAGAGTGGGATCCGTATCATCTAATAACTGCGGTGCAATACCCGGGAATCGATGCCACGCCCAAAACTGGAGTATTATGCAAGCTCCCCCAATCTCCTTCGAACTATAAGATGTAGCCTTGCATAATTCTCTGCGAAGATTGAGCATTAACTGTTCGACCAACTACGGGAGTCTCCATTACATTTTCAATGGCTTCAGATTCCACATGCAAGTACATAGTTCTATACCCGCCGGTCCCACAATGCATATCAAACAAGCAACTAATGTCGTCGTCAACATCCACCAACTGCCACTTTCCGACATCAACCACATGTGGTATGCGATATGCCATCTTACCCACCACTTCATTATCCTTAAGACCAATTTTTTTATGAAGATTTCTCTTTTGCATTTCAAGAGTAAAAGAACTCTTAATACTCATGGCCTTCGACTTTGATCCATCATACGGAGCATTGTTTTCAATACTATCGCCATCAATCTTACGCCCATTATAATAATGAACAAGTGCAGTCAACGGTGCCATAACCTATATAGTAACATTCACAATATCCTTCACTGTCGACACAACAACCAAGTGGCATAAATAGTCCCTAAATCACTACTTAAGTCAATTCAACCTAACAACATGCATTCTACTTCACGCTAACAACATAAAATATAATTCATCCTAACAACATACATTCTAACTCATGCAACCAATAAAAACACAAAATTTTTACATATTGCATATTAATAAAAATTCAACAAGTACAGAATTTGACCTACATCATATTCTAAAATACAAATCACAAAACATACAATAATTTAATTAATTATTCTAATTCATAATATACATTTCGTACAAGAAATTATTTTACCTAACTTATAAGAATAAATAATAAGACATGTTATCTAATTTATATTACTATTTACAATCATACAAAAATAATAATTTAAAAAATTTGCAGTAGAGCATACCTGGTTTAGGCTAGTTGAGGCAGAGTTGAGAGAGTTTTTTCCTAGAGAGATGATATGTGTGGGTAGAGAGAGAAGTGAAAATGGGAAATGAAAGGAGGAAAGGGTGCTGCCGTTTGTTTATAGGGCGTCAGGATGGGGCGCCTATGCGTTTCACGTTTTCCCAAACGTGGCGCTACGCGGGTAGCGCTTTTACATACGTGGCGCCTTAGCATTCGACGCCTTCAAGGGTGAGGCGCCTCCTCCTTTAGCGCCTCCTATGTGGAAGGCCATTGCCATGTTGGTGCCTTCACAGTAGGAAACGCATCCCGTAATGGCGCCTCACAGTCAGCATGGCAAAAAAATGAGTCAGCTACCACCGTGGCAAACGGTGGCAGCTGAGTAAATAGTTTCAAAAGGGTGGCATTTAGGGAATAAGTTTTCCATACACAAAAATACCTCTCTAAAGATAGCGATCCAATCGTGCCTTGAAACCTAATTAATTATTCTTGTCATCTTCTATACACAAAATACCCAACAATTTTAGAGAGATATTCCTTGAAGATGGCTCAAGATCAAAACACTACTTTCAAAGTCATGAATCAAGAATTCATTAAGTTGGATCGCTTTGATGAAACAAACCGCTGGAAGGACAAAATGATGTTCCTTCTTTCGGTTCTCAATCTTGCATATGTACTCGATCCAAAGACACTACAAGAAAAACCCCCTTTTGCTACGCTTTTAAAGCGTGCTGAAAAGGGAGTGAAAAGTGCACCGATTTCATTTGGCCACGCTTTTCCACCAACCGCTACGCTTTTTGTAGGGATACGTATGCGAGCGTGGCGGTTGCTCTATCGGCACGCTTTTCAGTGTGGCTGTTGATCTTCATCTACCGCTACGCTTAAAAATGAGCCAATATGTTTAGCCGTAACACTTCTTTACGTGATCTATGGCTACGGTTTTAAACGTAGCGAGAGAGAACTATAGCCACGCTTTAAAGTGTCTATATTAATCAGTCTATTGCCACACTTTCAAAAGTGCCCATAAGGCTACCTGTTAGAAACAACTGCCATGCTTTTAAACATGCTTTATTATATATCTTTTGGAGTATTTTTGCTTTTCTTTCAGCGCATTTTTAAGCGTGGCAATTGAGGCTGCCAACTAGTTTGAAAGCCTGGTTATTCATTTTTAA
>JASCZI010241891.1:45747-57013 GCA_036250425.1 Stylosanthes scabra | reverse complement strand
CTCTTTGTAGAACAAACCAACCTCAGCAAGTGTTTGAAATGTCATTCCAACCTTCGGAATATACTCCTCCTCGACATCACACAAAAACTGCAAAAATCATAACTCCGTAAGATAATCGAACCGGATTTCGTGTAACAAATCGAACCGGATTGTGTGACGTAGAGGAAGTAGGTTTGTGAGAGGAAAATTTGTGTTCAACAAACAAAAGCAATATCTACGAGAGCTAAGTGTGTAACATTTATTATATATCAATAATTGTAAAAACAAAAAACCTCATGTGTTTGTTCATTTGCATTCTCGGCTTCAGGACCTGCTGTCATTGAGTGAGGATTCGACGAATAGAATGGAAAAGAGGAAGATGAAGATAGAAAAATGATGTTAGGAAAAGAGATGAAGTAAGGAAAAAATGTTGTGAATGACGTGAGCAACCCACAGCGTGTTGGAGAAGCTATGCCGCGATGCTTTTTCGTTTTGAAAAAGGTAAGGGCGCGTGTGGGCTTTTTACCTGGTTGAACTTGGTTGCAACAAACACTTAGTTGCCTAGACTTTTTGTAATCTTTCTTTCTTTCTTTCTTTCTTTTTTTTTTTTTTCAATTTAGAATTTTGAGATGAGCAATGGGAGCAAGAACACGTTATAGTGGAATCAACATCAATGGAAAACCAAGAACGCCCGCAGAGTCAACACCAAGTCAACATGAAGATTCACAAGGAACCTAAGTAAGGCTGGAATTATGAAAGGAAAATATTTGGTAATCAGTATAATATTGGTCAATAACAACCAATTCTTTCTATTTTAGTCTTTAATTAACGTTTATTATGTTCATTTGTTTCCTTTCAAATTCAATAATTCATTCATTTATTGTTTGATTCCCTATTTAATATATTTTAATTATTTTGATAAGAGAGTTATTATTCTCTTTCATACAAAGGACCACACAATAGCAATAATATTATATTCCTATTTGTAATCATTGATATTAAATATATTATTATAATAATTATATTTTTCGTTAATTTTTTTTAAATACATGACATTACTATAGTATTCTCATATGATTCTGAAAAAAAAATTAAAATCATCCGTAATATATATTCATTGTAGGTTTTTTTATTCTCCTTTTTATTTTTTTAATCTAACATATTTGAAAACAAATAATATCCACAATTTTATATATATAACATACATCATTCTATTCATATAACATCTATATTTTCATATAAATATATAATATCAAAATATTGAATAATAACATCCAAATTTTATTTATTATCTTTTTTATTTTACATATTACAAACTTTTTTTTATTTGTACAGCATTATTTATAACTTTTTTTATTTTACATTGAAGTAGCCTTTTTTTTAATTGAAAATGTATGTTGCAATGCATAAGATATTAATACACGTCTATATATTATTTTTTTTTTTGTGTATTTTAATGATTGAAATGTTATGAAAGAAATTAAATATTATCATATATAAGGAATTAAATGCAATCCTATTTAATTTGGAATGTGACATAAAAAATTAAATACTACATTATTTAATTTGGAATGTAACATAAATAATTAAATACTATCCTATTTAATTTAGATTTGAAACTGTTATTGGTTTATTGTTGGTATAAGATTGTTGGTTACCTAATATTACCGGTTGTTTATTACATAGGCATATTTGAATAGAAATATTTTTAATTCCATGACTTGATGCTACTGAATATTAGAAATGCATTTATTATCTTTGATGTGTAGAATCTTAAAAAAAAGAAAGAATTCAAAATTATGAAGCACACTCTTGAAGAACCAAATAAAGAATCAACAAAGAAGGAATGTACTAAAAAAAGGATCACTACAATGACAACGTTCTCATGATCACACAAGAAAGGAATGGTTTCGAAATCCCATTATTTTTGGACAGCAAAGTTGATCCAATGCAAGAGTGATCAACAAGCAAAAATTGACGGTCCTTGATCAAATTTCATCAATGCTTATCATGCCACGTTTAACTATAAATAGAGGAGGATTTTCAGCAATTAGAGCACGAAACTACAACACATTTTCTCATCTTTTCTAAAAGTGCTTAAAGCTTTATTCTTCTCTATTTGTTTTCTTGCTTAGCCTTAGTTTTGGTTTATCATACATATCATAAAAGGCAAAGTGAGAGGTTCAAAAGTCATATTTATTTTTGTGAGAGATACAACTAGGTTGTTAGTTGTGAGAAAATTCCTTAATGACTGAAGCTTAGGTGTGTGTTTATCTCCTACCTCCGTTGCAATTTTATCTCCTGATTCGAAAAAGCTTTTGTATTCCTTGATTCACCCCTCTCAAGAAATCTTCAATTGGTATTAGAGCTTGGGCTCAAAGGATTCAAGTTTAACCACTTGGAGTAAAAAGATTCATGGCCAAGGGCGGCTACTAGTACATGGGAAGGGGGCCCCTCCAAAGTTTTATAAAAGAGTAGAATAAAAAAAAAATTATGAATGTGGCCCCTTTCTCTTAAAATGTTGGCCTCCCCTATCTTATATCTTTTTTTTGGCACATCATATCTCATATTTTGTCTTATTATTTGGTTTGGGCCAAATGTTATCAGTTGTAACTTGTAAGTTGAAAGCAATGATTATAAAAATATGAATCCCAATAAATTAATTTTATAAAAAAATATAACCTTTTATTTTTTTCTTTCATTAACTTCTTGAAGAAGTCTTTGAGTCTTTCTATATTCTTTCTGTTTCTCTCTCTTCAAACAGACAAACACTATTCCGTGTCTCCATCTCAAATTGTCTTATTGCCGCATTTTCTTTGAAGGATTTTCTACCACTCACCCACTCACTCTTGGTTAGTTGATTTTTAAGACTTCTATTTTATCTTTTATTTTTTCTTGTAAGAGGCATTTAGTTTATAAGATAGTTATTTACTTATTTATTATTATTTTTTTTGTTGGAGACTTAATTATCTGATTAGCTATGAAAAATGTTGGTAATTATAAATTAGAAGCAAGAAGCAATAATGCAACACTGAGATATTGAGATAGATAATTAGAAGTGCAAAATAAAATATTAATACTTTATACATATCACTTATGTTCAAACTTAATGTATGTTTGATGGCTCTCAATTTGGTGCCTTACTCATATGTTACGTGTAATATGTTATTTCATTTTTTATTCGATTTGATTTCAGTTACCGTATTATAGTATTTACTCAACTTAATATGTATCTTAATACTTGCTCTACATGATATGTTAATTTTTTTTCAGGAACTTCGCCATTGGCATTAAAAGGACATTTTTTAGACTACTTTTTCTGTATGCTCATCGAAAAGAATACTTGATAGTTGGTAAGAATTCGTTATTTAACTTGTACATGCTGCTGCTAATTCATATATTCCAGTGAATTATATAATATATAATCAATTATACTTGTTGCCGTTAACGATATTTGTTGCCTTCAATTAGTTATTTGTTATAGTTTTTTTCTTTTGACTTGGTTGTTTTGGATACATTAATGATTCATGTATAATGTAACATATTTATAAAATTCTCAATTTTTAATTTTAGGAACTCATTTGTATTATGGGAAAGTTGAAAACTATTGATACATTTTTTAAAAGGAGTGATCAACATAATCAAGATGTTTCAACCATTGCTACATCTACAATGAATGATTCATCACTTCCTGAACAAGGTAGCTCTAGCTCAAAACGTCCACGACTTAGTTCTGAGCAAACAGATATCTTTCATTTAGAAAGGGACCCTGGAATCCGACCAATGATTTGGAAATTTCCTGCAAATAAACGAGATGAAATTCATCGAGCTTATCTTAAAGTTGGGCCAAATCAGCCAATTCTTGAATCTTATCCATTTTCGGGTGATAAAAATCATCGTCGTCGATTTCAAGCTTCTTGGTTTGATTTGTATCCTTCTTGGTTGGAGTATTCTAAAAAGGATGATTCTGTTTATTGTTTTGCAGGCTATCTCTTTGGAAAGGAATCCTCAGTCAACACTGGTTCAAATGCTTTTGTTGAAAATAGTTTTCGAAACTGGAAGAAAGTGAATATCGAAAAAGAATCTCCTCTCTTGAATCACATTGGCAAAGGTCCTATTCATTCCATCATAAGGCGGTGAAATCATGTGATGGTTTGTTGAATCAACCACAATATATTGACACCCTATTGAAAAAACAGACATCAGAAGAGATTGAAAACAATCGAATAAGATTGGCGGCATCTATAGATTGTATTAGATGGTTGGCGTTTCAAGGTTGTGCTTACAGAGGACACGATGAAAGCCCAAGTTCCAACAATCGAGGAAACTTCATTGAAATGTTGAAATTTTTACGGTCTTACAACGGAAAAATTCAAAAGCTCATTTTGGAAAATGTTCCAAGGGTTGCCAAGTACACTTCAAAATATATTCAAAAAGAAGTTTTGAACATTCTTACAACTAAAGTTAGAAATTCAATTAGAGAAGAGATAGGAGATAGGAGATGCAAAGTTTTGTATAATCATTGATGAAGCTAGGGATGAATAAAAAAAAGGAGCAAATGGCTATTGTTTTGAGATTTGTCAATGAAGATGGTTTTGTTCAGGAAAGATTCTTTGATCTTGTTCATGTTGGTGACACTAGTGCACTTACTTTAAAGAAGAAATTGCTATCTACACTTTCCCGTCACAATCTCTAAATTGACCACATTTGGGGTCAAGGATATGATGGAGCTAGCAATATGCGAGGTGAATGGAATGGTTTACAGGCTTTGATTCTCAATGAATGTCCACAAGCATATTATGTGCATTGTTTTGCGCATAGGTTACAATTAGCACTTGTTGCAGCATCTAGAGAAGTTCTTCAAATTCATGAATTCTTTACACAATTAACCGGTGTTGTTAATATTGTTTGGGCTTCTTGTAAGAGACATGATCAATTACAAAATGCCCAAGCAATTGAAATTGCAAATATGATTGCTCTTGATGAACTTGAAACAGGTAGAGGTGCAAATCAAATGGGTACTTTACAAAAAGCTGCAGATACTCGATGGAGCTCTCATTTTAACTCTATTTGTAGCTTGGTAAAAATATTTTTCTCCTACAAGTGCTACTCTTAATAATAACATTGAAGATGGAGCAACTTATGCACAAAAAGGCGAAGCTTATGGTGTTAGCAAGGTATTATTGTCATTTGAATTTGTTTTTACCTTACATTTGATGAAGGAAATTATGGGAATTAATAATGTTCTTTGTCAAGCATTAAAACAACAATCTCAAGATATTTTGAATGCAATGCATCTTGTTTCAACATCAAAGATACTTCTTCAGCAGTTAAGGGATAATGGATGGTGTAGTTTGATTCATAATGTTAAACAGTTTTGTGAAAAGCATGATATTGAAGTCCCTAGTATGGATGCAAAGTACATCTTTAGAAGAGGTCGATCTCGTCAACCAAATTTAACGATTGAACATCATTATCGAGTAAATATTTTCTTTGCAACAATCGACACTCAACTACAAGAATTAAATAGTTGATTCAATGAAAGATCAATGGAGCTCTTGACTTTAAGTTCTGCTTTGGATCCTAAGGATAATTTCAAATTATTCAATATTGAGGACATATGCAAATTAGCAAAGAAATTTTATTCTTGTGATTTCCGTGAACATGAATTTCTTCTTTTGAGGTCCCAATTGCAACATTATGAGATTGATGTGCCAAATTTTTTCAAAGGTATTGGAACACTTTCTGATTTATGTCAGAGATTGAAAGAGACAGGAAAATCAAGAACTTATCACTTGGTTGACAGATTGATACGCATTGTCTTGACTCTTCCAGTATCAACAGCAACAACAGAAAAAGCTTTTTCCTCAATGAAAATTGTTAAAACAAGACTCCGAAGTAAGATGGATGATGAGTTTCTTGCAGACAACTTAGTTATTTATATTGAAAAAGAGATTGCTGCTACTTTTAGTACAAATTTTCTATAATAGATGACTTTGAGTCTTTAAAGAAGCGTCGATCACAATTTTCTACAAAATCAATTGTAAGTTAAAGCCTTTATTTATTTAAATTTTGTCATTAGTTCTTAATATTTTACTTTTTTTATTGCCATGGATTATAATATGTCAAAGTATTTATTTTGCAGAAAAAAGGAAATTGAATGCTTCATGACAACTACTATTCCAATATTTGATGAGGTTAGTTTCTTTTCAATTTTATGCAAAATTGGACACACTGTGTAATTAGAAATTATAATGATTAAATATTTATTTTTATAAATATTATAAATTTATTATTATTTATATTATTCATAGTAATTATTGGCCCCCTTGAATAAAGTTCCTAGCTCTGCCCCTGATGGCTAACAACATTATAACATTCAACCTATCCGAAGGACAATCAAGCAATCGACCTCCTTTTTTCAATGGAACCAACTACTCATATTGGAAGGATAGAATGAGAATATTCACTCAATCGGTTGACTTCAACATTTGGTTAATCATTAGTGAAGGTTTTCAAATTCCAACTAAGACGGATGAAGAAGAAAATCAAGTGCCAAAACATCACATGGAGTGGAATGAAGACGAGAAGAAAAAGGTTAATCTCAATGTAAAAGCCATTAACCTTATGCATTGTGCAATTAGCCTTGAAGAATATCGAAAAGTATCAAGATGTAAGACCGCTAAAGAGATTTGGGACAAGCTTCAACTGACACATGAACATACCAAACAAGTGAGAGATACTAGAATAGACATGCTCATGAAAGAATATGAACTATTCTCCATGACGGAAGGAGAAAACATTGACGACATGTTCGAAAGATTCTCAATCATCATCAACAACCTCGACGCCATGGCCAAGCACTACTCGAAAGAAGACCTTATCCGAAAAGTTCTTTGAAGCCTCACAAAGCAATGGGAAACTAAAAGCATTGCTATATCCAAGAGACACGACATAACCAAGATCACTTATGATGAATTAAGAGGGAAACTCTTGGCTCATGAAATCACTCATCTTGGTCAAGACACAAAGAGCAAGTCAATTGTCCTCAAGTCAAAGATTTCATCAAAGGAAGAAGAAAGCGACGAAGATGATGTGTCTGACGATGAATTTGAACTATTTGCTCGTATACTAAGAAGAATGATGAGGTTCAAGAAAAATGAAAATGGATCATCATAAAAAACAACAAGAAAGATCAAAGTAAGGTGATTTGCTACAATTGTAGAGAGCCTGGCCATTACAAGTCAGATTGTCCGCAAAAGAAGAAAGATGAAATCAACAAGAAGGACAAGAAGAAAATACTAATGGCTTCATGGGAAGATCTTGAGAATGACTCCAATGATGATTCCGATCAAGAAGCTCAACTCTGTTTCATGGCTGATTCAATTGAATTTGATGAGGTAGATTTCTCCAACCTTTCTAATAAGGAATTACTTGATATGATTGATGATTTAACTAAAAATTCTGGTAAACTCTTTGAAAAATATATTAAACTAAAAAAGGAAAATGAAGCCTTGAAGGATGAAAATGCTCAACTCTCTTTTCAATTGAACAAAACTGATTCTGTTTTAAAAATTGAAAATGAAAAGTTGAAAAATGATTTGAAAAACTCGGTTGAAACCACAAGACATCTTGTTTCTGAAAATCAAAAGCTAAAAACCGAAATTAGTTGCTTAAACAATGATTTGGCTAAGTTCACTCACAGTTCTAACAACCTTGATGAACTCCTTGCTAAACAAAGGCCTCTTTTTATCAAATCCGGTCTTAGATATTGAGAAAAATAAAATTGTTTTTAAAAATGATTTTGAAGCTTCAACTTCAAAATAAAGCTTTGTCAAGCATCCTTTTCAAACTAAACAAAAGGCCAAAACTTTCTATGAATCAAAATCCTTTTCAAAATTTACTAGAAAGAGCACTTGTGGCAATTGCAATAGATATGGTCATTCAACCCCTCAATGCTTTGTATTCAAAAGAATTATAAATGGCCATTTATACAATGTAATTTGTGATTATAATGCTCTTGGGCAACCAAGAAGGATTAACATCAAAGGATCCAAAAGAATGTGGATACCAAAAGTTTGTTGAAAGTTTTGCAGGTTTGTCTTACATCCACAAAGGAAAGTAGAATTGTGATATCATGATCAAGGCTTATGACATGAAAAATCACATTCTTTATCATGGTTAATGATAATAACGTGGATTTGTAACTTTGCGGAGGATGAAAAAGTCAAAATTATTGTAGAAGACAAAAATAAAAAAATCTTAAAGAGGTGACAAAAGAAGTCAGCGCCACTACAACTTGAATCAGAAAATTCTACAGAAAACTGCTATGTAGGAAACAAAAGTTCGAATTGTCTCCCTGTTCGGGATGAGATAATTTCGAGCAGAATAGTGATGAAGCGATTTTCCTAAGAAGGAGATATATCCATCTGTATGGATCATAAATATCGTGATCCCTTCACTATTTTGTTAATTACTCATATGGATATGTGTGTTTTTCTTGCAGGTCATTTATTTGCCAAGCTTCTTTATATTGCCTCTAACAATTCTTTGCACGCCTTATTATTCTTTTTCCACCATGTTGATATAAGGGGGAGAGAAATATATATATAATTGCTTATAATTGCTGTTATGAATATGTTTGAATATTTGATTTTTTATGCTTTGATGATGTTAATTATTATTGTTCTAATATATTAGCATGCTTCTATGGACTACATCTAATATTCTTTTGTAGGTATCCTTTTTCTTTTTCCCTTGATGACAAAAAGAAGAGAAATATATGAGGATAAAGTACATGATATTATTAAATCTTAATATTGTATATTGTTACATACGAGGATAAAGTATATGATATTATTAGATCTTAATATTGAATATTGTTAACTTTGTTTATTAAGTATAAAAGCACATATTAAGGGGGAGAACATCAAAGAAAAATATCTCATGACTTTCTATTCATTGATATCCTTTGATAAATTCCTCATATTTAATGTTTGTCATCAAAGGGGAGATTGTTGAGTTCAAAGTTAATATTGAATATTTGATGATGACAAATATTAGTTGGGTTATGGATTAATAGCTCAAATGTGGTTGTGTGTTTTGATGTGTGTATTTAGTGTTGCAGATCCAAATGAATATAACAAGCAAAGTGAACTACACTCAAAGTCTTAGAGATTAAGTAATGTTCATAAAGGAAGAATTTGGAGTCGCAATCAATTTGGACAAGTATATTATACCATTTGTTATTGATTAAAAGAAGAAAGATTATATACTGACATATCATAAGTGGGACTTAAGTCATACCAACAAAATCAGGAAAGTCTCTTGCACATTTTCTATTATTAGATCTGACCTTGTTTGATTTATTTGAATAACTTAAACCTTTAATTTTGTTGCTGATTTTGTATCCATATATTATTTGTTTTGATAGTAAAGTGTACTTCCTATTATTTAGGAATGACTTATTTTATTTACACT
Organism: Stylosanthes scabra; assembly: GCA_036250425.1. Taxonomy (NCBI): domain Eukaryota; kingdom Viridiplantae; phylum Streptophyta; class Magnoliopsida; order Fabales; family Fabaceae; genus Stylosanthes; species Stylosanthes scabra. Next base: position 47,554 of record JASCZI010241891.1, on the reverse strand, counting down.
AGGATAAGAATTTGTTTTTGAATTCAAAGCTGATAGCAAGTTCTTATTTTCCTAGTTAAGTATATAATTATGCATATCATATATATTTAAAAGGAATATTATTTGAATCAATCTCTACAACATCTTTTTCTTGGCAAGCATCAACGTGAATATCCCCTTTGTAAAAGAAGTGATTTATTGCTTTGACTATGCTCATTATTGCTATAACTCTATTTGTTTATTACATAGGCATATTTGAATAGAAATATTTTTAATTCCATGACTTAATGCTTCGAAATGCATTTATTGTCTTTGATGTGTAGAATCTTCAAATAAAGAAAGAATTCAAAATTATGAAGCACACTCTTGAAGAACCAAATAAAAAATCAACAAAGAAGGAATGTACTAAAAAAAGGATCACTACAATGACAACGTTCTCATGATCACACAAGAAAGGAATGGTTTCGAAATCCCATTATTTTTGGACAGCAAAGTTGATCCAACGCAAGAGTGATCAATTAGCAAAAATTGACGGTCCTTCATCAAATTTCATGAGTGATCATCAAGCTAAGTTCAACTATAAATAGAGGAGGATTTTCAACAACTAGAGCACGAAACTACAACATATTTTCTCATCTTTACTAAGAGTGCTTAAAGTTTTATTCTTCTCTATTTGTTTTCTTGCTTAGCCTTAGTTTTGGTTTATCATACATATCATAAAGGGCAAAGTGAGAGGTTAAAAGGTAATTTTTTTTGTGAGAAATACAACTAGGTTGATAGTTATGAGAAAATTCCTAAGTGAGTGAAGCTTAGGTGTAAGAAAAAGTCCTGATGAGGAGATTTTTGACGATAGATTTCATGGTAAAAAGAATACCCTCATCAATACTTTTTCCACATATTTACTAATGATTGACCGAGTTTTTTCATCTCTTGTATAATTATGTCCTTAATTGATTAATTGTTAAATTAACTTCCAAAGTGCATAAATTGTTTGAATCTTCTCCCATTTGGTACCTTAATGTGTGTTATAGTGAATTTCAGGCCCAAAGTGGAGAGAAAGAGCCCAAGGGAAGCTAAGAAGAACAAGGAAAGTAAGGAGAATGGACAAAAAGCCAACAGCCCAAATCAGCCCTGACCGCGAGGCCGCACCCTTTGCATGGCACGCCCGCGCCCTCCTTTCTTGATGAGGAAGTTTTTCGTTGGTGGCGCGGCCGCACGACCCAGATGGCGCGCCCGCACCACCCCATTTCGTAACGACCAAGACAGCGACAACCGCACGCCCGCGCGGTGGAGGTGGCGCGTCCGCGCCATAGCGTCAGGAAGCACTTACATGAAGGCTATTTTGGGGATTTCACATTTCCGGGCCAAGGCCTAGCCATTTCTCAAGCCAAATTCGACACATATAGGGGGAGAACAACTGAAGACGCAACAAGCATTCTACCATTTTCATCAATTTTAGCCTTAGAATAGTTTTAGGGAGATTTTGGGAGAGTTCTCTATCTCTCTCATTTTCTCATAGTTTCTCTTTTTTGTTCCTCAACTATAGAAATCCCATCACCATCCAAACTCTTCTTTTATTACATGCTTTGTGTTTCATTTGTGGATACTTGGTCTATTTCATTAATGCAATTCTAGTTTCTTCTTCTATTTTGCTCATCTTTACATATTTCTTGCTTATTTTATGATTTCTTGCTCTTATATGCTTTTCTTGATCTTGGTTGCTGGTTTACTTGTTGATTTGCCTTATTGATCATCTTGCTAGTTTAATTCCATAGTTGTTATCATGTCTTTATTTCTTGCCCACCAAGTGTTTGATAGTTTGTTTACT
>JASCZI010241891.1:33861-45737 GCA_036250425.1 Stylosanthes scabra | reverse complement strand
TTATGGAGTAGTGTTCTTGTGCTATGGTCATGGGTTGAGGTGTGGATGATCTTAGCCACTAATCCCTAAGGACAAGAATGGGTTAAACCCTGGGTTAAAACTGTTCTGCTGACGTTAGGCTTTCGCTAGTGATGATTGAGTCCTTAATGAGGTGAACTTCATGGATTATACGAGTTCCAAGGACCTAGGACCTTCGCACTAGATGAGTTGCCTAGGACTTACGGGGCAGGATTAATTCCACCTACTCGATCTCTAGACGGAGTGTGGCTATGCGGTTTACGTGACAACCATTCTTAACTGGGATTAGTGGTGTTCATAGGGACACACAATACCTCGATCCAAGACCAAGCACCTTTTAATAACAGTTTTCTCTAACATTTCTCTTGCTCTCTGTTCTCAACACACACACACAATTGCAACCCCCCATTTCCTTGACAACCAAAGTTGGCCTATGCGTTAACTCGTTGGGAGAACGACCCGAGCCCCGTACTCGGCATTTTTAATCTGGTTACAAGCTTTTGTGACACTCTTTGTTGACGGAACGTTCTTAGCTCGTATTAATAACTTGTTTTGCTTCCACTACGACGATTTATCTCTCGTTCGCACGAATGCAAGGGAATCCCGAACTAATCTTGTTTACGATGCCTAGAACGGCTTCATCAAGTCCTAAGTGAGTGAAGCTTAGGTGTTATTAGTCTTGAGAGTGGAGTGTGCTCTCAAGCATTGGTGTTTTTACTTGAACAAGTATAGTGGAATTTTTTCATTGTGAGTGGTGGAAAACTGGACGTAGATCTCAGTAGGAGATCGAATCAGTATAAATCTTGGTGTTCTTCTTCTACTCTCTCTTTTTCATGTTTTCTTGCTGTTTCGTTGTTAACAAACAATTTTGAATTTTATCTCCTACCTCCACTGCAGTTTTATCTCCTGATTCGAAAAAATTTTTGTATTCCTTGTTGAAATTTTTAGCTTCTTCTCTGTTTCATATGAAGCTTTCCTAGAAGAGTTGCACCGTTACCAATTCTTTCTAATAGATACATGGTTCGCTGTATGTAAAGCATTTTGTACGAAAAATTTACATACGACGCAAGGGTACGTAAATGAATCGGGTGCGCGGCATTCTGCGTAATTGGTGAATTCATGTATCTATGTCTAACATATTATTATCTCTATTTTTTTATTAAACTCGTTTCCATGAAGACATCTGTCATTATTTTTTATTTAAGATTCTGAGCCATTGATAAATTTATATACGATAATCATTTTATCCTAATTTTAATAGGTTAGTATTTCGTATCCCTTAATCTTTATTTTTTTCTTAAAAAAAACTTCTGCAAATTGTCGTTCGTTTTAGGTCTGCAATTGAGATCTTTTTCGGAGTGACGATTCTCAAGTTAATTACTTAGGTGACAATGGTAACAAAAAAGGTAAAAAAAAGGTAATAATATACGATGATAAAAAAAGGTAATAATATACAAGTAATGCTAATCACATGTATATTTTCATTCTCTTCATAATCATATACTCTTATGCAAGCCATTTGATCAAACTTTTGCTTCTCACTGCAGCATTTTTATGGATGATACCTGGTATGTCATCCAATCTGTGAATTCATATAATCATAAAATCTGAATGTTGATGACCTATTTGAGATTGTGTTTCTTATGCATGATTGAGAATAGTTGCCACGCACGAGCACTAATATTAATAGAGTATCACTTCTCCTACTGCTATGCCAAAGTTCTTATATATATATATATATATTGATAAAGAAATTGAGCTGTGGAAGGGTGGAATCGAACACAGAGAAGCAAGAGAAGAGAGGGAGAGAAAGGAATGCTGTGAAACAGACTTGATTACCAAAGAAAGAATGAAGAGTCTCAAAGCTAAACTATTACAAAGGTAAAGCTATTAGCTATATACTGTTGACTAACTAAAGTAACTAACCAAAATTAATGCTAATTAAGATCTAACGGATTTTTAACTATAGTTAAAACTAACTAATGATTAAGCTAACTAACTATAAATATCAATGCTGAGTTGGCACTCTATATCAACGAACATATATACCTCTTAAACTAAATTTGAGTGCCAAACAAAGAAGAAACCTTTATTTGGCCTTAATAAATAAGGAGCCTTGAAACGTTTTAAACTTTTTAAAATTAAAATAAAATATTAGGAATTAATTTACAGTTATACTACGTGCACACAAATTTCAACCACCAAATTTAGCCACCGTATTTTATACGATATACAAATACAAAATTAAAATTCTACATAAATAAAATCATAATCTCATATATCACACGCGCGCGCACGCACTCATAATTTAGAAATTTCTTACCATTCCCACTTCTGAACTTCACTTTCTTTGCTGGCTTCTTCTTCTCTTCGATGCGCCGCCTACATTCTTCTCCATTTCGTCGCGCCGCCGTGTCTCACCTCTTCTCCAGTTCGTCGTACTGCCGTACCTCTCTTTTTCTCCGATTCACAATGAGATTCTTCTAATCTTGCTTAGCTTGATTTCAACATTTATACTTTTTTATATATATTAGGTCTTGTAGTTTATTTAGCATATATACGTTGAGAATTTCCTTTTTCATTTTTTGCATTTTCGTTTAATTTTGAGTTTTTGACAATTTAGGAACTTTAGGTTGCATTTTGTTTGTTTGATTATATGCATTAGTTCTGTTTGATTATGACAAAAAATTGAATTTCAAATTTGGCTTTTATTTGATTATAGCATAATTTAGGAGCTTTAATTTATATTTTGTGAATTTAATTATACATTTTGGTTTTAATTGTTGTTGATAATTCTTGTTGGTGTATATGTTTTTATTGGAAAAGAAAAGCCTCAGTTAGTTATAATAGATTGAAGAGGTTTATCAGTGTTTCTGCAATCTTGCGTGAACTTTATGACACAAATAAAAGTTTTCCACCATACTATATGATTCTTTTGGTTAAAAAGAATTTTAAACCACTTAAAATGTAATTCAAATAACATGTTAAATAGCTAACTTAAAGTATGATTCTTTGTTAACTTTACATTTCATTTTCTACTGGATCTTGTATTACAAAGGCAAAGCAGCAGCCAACATAATGTAGTCTAACTTATTCATGAATTGTTAATCATTTTGGGTAAACTTTATTGCTTTTCACCTCTATTGTTTGTTGTAGAATTGAAACAATTTAGGAGTAATGGATATTTTCAAGCATTTTATGTAAATTTTTATGTCTGCACTTTTTACTTTTGCTGATTTTTCATAGCTCCTAAAGGTGCCAACTGTCGAAATTGCCAATTATTCTTGGGTTATTTTGAATTATTGTTGCAGAATTTATTGTGTAAATAAAACTTAAATTGAGAAGTTGGAATATGAACATTCACAAATGAGATTAGTTCTCTATAATTATAGTTGCTGCTATATGTTGTACAAATGAGTTTCTCAAAGTTTATATTTCATTTTATGAAAGACTTTTGTATGAAATTCTCTATCTTTGTACCTATAGCATAAATTTGTAATTGTATTTTGTGAGTTTGATATACTTTAGTTCTATTCAATTATCACAGGAAATTAAATTTCAATTAAATTTTGTTTGATTATATACTCTAATTATAGTACGATTTAGTGACTTTAATTTATATCTTGTGAGTTTGATTATAATTCGATTCTGTTTGCGTTGTGCCTCTCTTCTATAATTCACTGCGCCACTGTGCCTCTCTTCTTCTCCTCACGAAGCTTTTTGAATACATTGATTTGATACTCTGATTAGACTTTTTAATATCCTGCACAATTTATCATTGCTAATAATTATTGCTGGTAAAGGTATATTGCACTAAACGTACCTACAACTAGGGGGTGGCAGCACTAACCATATCTGCGGGTATCCAACCCGACTCAACCCGCTCGGATCAGTTGCCAACCCTAGCTACAGCGGAGCGAATTGAGAGTAGAGTTGGTTTCCAACCTGCATCCCATATATAACACATAATTTCTTAGTTATACAAAAGAGCCTAGAGCCTTAACCACTCAGTTATGATTTCAATTTGTAATTTTTATATATTGAATATGTAAAAGCCTCTTCCATTTACTTACATGTATAAATATGAAATTTTACCAATTCTGATTTCTAAACCTCTCATTCCACACATTGCTGCGGCAACTCTAATGTTTCTCAGACTCAAACACTCACATACTTTTGGGGTTTGAACAACTTGATGGTTATGTTGTTTGTGATATGTTTAGGGTTTTAACAACTTGATGGTTATGTTGTTTGTGATTTGTTTAGGGTTTGAACAATTTGATGGTTATGTTGTTTATGATTTGATTATGTTGTTTAAGTTGTGCTTTTAAGTTGTATTGTCATGGCCCAAATCCACCATGACTGGCGTTCAAGGGACACGTCCCTCAGCAAGCCAATTAACCAATTTTTTTTTATAGAAGAACGGACAAATTCTCCTCTAATTCTTGAACATTACCAAAATAACATAAACGACGTGAGGACCATGCCTGTGACATATGGAGCATTCAACATAATCTAGATTGATACAAAGGTTCCATCACATAAAAAATATGGCCCTTGGATAGAAGAAAGTCTCACCAAAAGAACTAAAAGCTACTATGGAGCTGGTGGGATAGGACCTGGAAGAACACCTGTATCTGAAAAATATGAGAAGATGATAGGGTGAGTTTTGCAACTTAGCGAGTAAATACTATATCTATAACTCACACGAGGCAATACCAAGCTTACTTTGAAAATTTCCTTTCCTTTTAGAGATAGTGTGTTTATACAAAATAAATACATCAACATATAGATAAGTAGATAAACAATGAATTGAAACGGGATTCTCATTCCAGAAATCAAATCAAGTCCAATATCACACTTGGACGGCTCCACCTTTTCTCTAGTGTGTCCGTACGATATAACAAATCCAACGTGTGGCCTACATGTTAGGCTAGCAACGCCTCTGCTAGCTAAGGTCTGAGCCATGATGCATCTAGGTTAACATCATAACCGCCGTTAACTATGGTTTTTTAGTCAGAGTCTCCCAAACCAATCCAAAGTAAAAATTACATAACAAATTTCTAATACTTGTAAATATTACTAAAGTTCATAATATATATATATATATATATATATATATATATATATATATATATACTAAAAATTAATTTCTAAGATATGATAAAATCAATTTTTTGAAAGAGAACTTGTCCGCTTTATAAAATATACGAATATCGCTTCATGTGTATATTTTTATAAGACTATAAGTTTATCAAAAATAATTATTCCTTTCAATTATCCATAATTCATATAAATCAGATATTTCAAATACAAGAAATCATGAATCATATCAAATATTAAGGCAATAAGTTGAAAAACAATCAGAGATATAATATCCACTCACAACTTAGTTCCAAAGAACCGGAAGCAATCTTTAGCGCGTCTCCGAGATATCAGTCAATGCCCAACAACTCTACCACTCTAGAAATACAAACAATGATATTTGTAAGCTAATAATGTTGCTAATTAACGTAATCTTAATTAATTTGACAAAAGCCCCAATTTCACTAACCCTAATAACCCTAATTCGAATTTTTGCATACCCATAAACATAGGGATGACAAAAATTGAAAATATAGCTAATCATCAAGCCAAAGAGTTACCTTGAAGCCTTATTAATCACTAGAACCCAAGAATGGAGCACCTCTCTATCCCATTAAGCTTGAGCTCCATCAATGAAAGATGGCCAAAGATTACATTTTGTTTTGGGTAATCAAAGCGGTAATAAAATGGAAGAATAAGATTAAACGTAATATGAATTGTGGGTGGGTGTGAGATTTTGGAATGATTAAGGAGGAGAAGGAGAAGAAAACAAGAGAAAGAAGGTATTGGGATGTTGAAAGAAAGAGAGACAGAGAGGAAAAGGGGGTCGGGAAGTGGAAGAAGGAAATAAAAATTGTTTAAGTGGGGGCATGTGCCTCCCACGTGCCTTGCTCCCTTCTCTCTCTCTTTTTTTTTGGTTATAACATTCTCTCCCCCTAAAGAAATTCGGTCCCCGAATTTAAATTCTTATACTGTAGTAAGTAGATTAAGTATCTTCAGCCTCAAATAAATACGGTCAACTTCCCAAGTTGCTTCTCTTTCCGAATGGTTTCTTCAAACAACTTTCACAGATGTTATCTCCTTAGAACTTAGTTTCTTTACTTGGCGATCAACTATAGCTACCGGTTCCTCTTCAAATTATAAATCCTCCTTTAGCTCTATGGCTTGTGGTGCGAGCACATGAGATGGGTCAGGAAGGTATTTGCGCAACATTGACACATGAAACACTGGATGAATCATAGATAGCTCAGATGGCAATGCCAAGCGGTAAGCAACTGCACCTGTTCCATCCAATATCTCAAATGGACCAATGTAACGAGGACTTAGCTTGCCCCTCTTTCCAAATCTCATTACTCCTTTCATCGGTGACACTTTTAGAGAGACTTGATCACCCACGGAAAATTCTAAGTTGCGCCTCCTGTTATCTGCATAGGCCCTCTGTCTACTTTGGGCTTCTAGTAAACGTTCCCTTATTAACCGAACTTTCTCAACTGCATCTTGTACCACGTCTAGCCCCAAAAGTTTTACCTCACCAACATCAAACCACCAATAGGTGATCTGCATCGTCTCCCATAAAGTGCCTCAAATGGTGCCATCTGAATTCTAGTTTGGTAACTATTATTATAGGAGAACTCAACCAGAGGTAAGTAGTTGTCCTAATTCCCGCCAAAATCTAAAACACAACACCTTAACATGTCTTCCAAGGTTTGGATTGTCCTCTCTGATTGCCCATCCGTTTGAGGGTGAAAAGCTGTGCTAAGATCCACATGGGTTCTCAATGCCTTTTGAAATGATTTCCAAAAATGAGATGTGAACTGAGGTCCACGATAAAAAATAATGGACACTGGAACTCCATGTAACTTAACTATCTCATCAACATATAGTTGAGCATACCGAGCTGCTCCAAAAGTTGTTTTGACAGAAAGAAAGTGGGCCGACTTTGTCATTCTATCCACAATTACCCAAATTGAATCAAAGCCTTTAAAGCTACAAGGTAAACATGTTACAAAATCCATGGCAATTCTCTCCCACTTCCATTCAGGTATTTCTATTTGCTGCAATAACCCAGCTGGCCATTGATGTTCAGCTTTAACCTGTTGGCATGTTAAGCAGTGAGAAACAAAAACTCCTATGTCCTTCTTCATGCCTTTCCACCAAAATAGTTGTTTCAAATCTTGATACATCTTGTTAGAGCCAGGGTGGATTGTGTATTTAGAGTTGTGGGCTTCCTCCAAAATAGCTTTCTTCAATTCATGATCACTTGGAACACATAGACGGTTGCCACGATGCAAAACACCTTGATCAAGAGAAAAGTCTAAGTTCCTCCCATTGTGCACATCCTCCATAAGCTTCCTTAACTTCGGGTCATTACCTTGCGCCACCTTGATCTGTTCTATTAGGGAAGATTGAGCTCGTACGTGTGCTAGAAATACTCCTGACTCGCCGAGGTCAAATTGGATTCCATTAGCCTCAAGTTGGTGAACCTCCTCAACAATAGGCCTTTTTACAAGATTGATATGTGTTAAGCTACCCATAGACTTCCTACTAAGGGCATCGGCCACAACATTCGCCTTACCAGGATGATACAAAATGGTACAATCATAATCTTTTAGCAACTCCATCCATCTCCGTTGTCTCAAATTCAAATCCTTCTGTTGAAATATATACTTCAAACTCTTATGATCTGTGTAGATCTCACAAGTTTCACCATAGAGGTAATGCCTCCAAATCTTTAAAGCAAAATTAACTGCCACCATCTCCAAGTCATGGGTGGGATAATTTTGTTCATGCTTCTTAAGTTGTCGTGAGGCATAAGCAATAACTTGTCCATGTTGCATCAAAACACAACCAAGTCCTATTCGAGATGCATCACAAAAGACCGAAAATCCACCAAATCCAGAAGGCAAAACAAGAACAGGTGCTGAGGTTAGACAAGCCTTAAGCGTTTGGAAACTTTCTTCACAAGCTTCTGACCATTGGAACTTTACATTCTTCTGGGTTAACTTGGTCAACGGTGCCTAAATCTTCAAGAAATCCTTAATGAAGCGTCAATAGTAACCGGCTAACCCCAGAAAACTACGGATCTCTGTCACAGAAGTAGGCATTGGCCACTTTTGAACGGCTTCAACTTTCTTTGGATCTACCATGATTCCATCCTTTAACACAACATGACCTAGAAACGTCACTTGATCGAGCCAGAACTCATATTTGGAAAACTTTGCATAGAACTTGTGGTTCCATAAGGTTTGCAACACAATCCTTAAATGATATTCATGTTCCTTAACACTCTTGGAATACACTAAGATATCATCAATGAAGATGATAACAAAACGGTCTAAGAAAGGCTTGAATACTCGGTTCATCAAATCCATGAAAGCTGCAAGCGCATTTGTCAAGCCAAAAGACATTACTAAAAACTCATAATGTCCATAGTGAGTGCGAAAAGCAGTTTTTGGAATATCTTCCTCCTTTACTTTTAGTTGATGGTACCCAGAACGCAAGTCAATCTTAGAGAAACATATAGCTCCTTGGAGTTGATCAAACAAGTCATCAATCCTTGGCAATGGATACTTGTTGTGAACTGTTATCTTGTTGAGTTGAGATAGTCTATACATAGCCGCATCGTACCATCCTTCTTCCTTACAAAGAGAACAGGGGCTCCCCATGGAGATGTGCTAGGACGAATAAATCCTTTATCCAACATGTCTTCCAATTGAACTTTTAACTCTCGCAACTCAGTAGGAGCCATGCGATATGGAGGAATGGGCACAAGTTGGACTCCCGGAACCAAATCTATAGAAAATTCGACTTCACGGTCAGGTGGCATTCCCGGTAGCTCGTCAAGGAACACATTAGCAAATTCTCTCACTACCAGAACTTGGTCAAGACTAGGTACTTCAGCATTTACATCTCTAACAACTACCATAATTCCTTGGCTTCCCTTGTCCATCAACTGCATAGCGCTCATAGATGAGACAATGCTAGCTAAAGTAGGGCAACCGTCACCCTTGAAAACAAAAGGTGGATTACCTGGAATATCAAATTTCATAGTTTTGGAATAACAACCTACTTCAGCATGACAAGCTGCTAACCAATCCATGCCTAGGATGACATCAACATCTTCCATCGGTTCTAATAAGATTAAGTCAGCTAAAGTTTCAATCATGTTTACTCTAACTACACAAGATCGAAACACAATTCGAACCATCATAGAAACCCCGAGTGGAGTGGCAACATGAAAAGGATGTGGTAACAACTCAGGTTGCTTGTCAAAACGAGATACAAGGTAAGAAGATACATATGAATAATGAGAACCCGTATCAAATAACACTTGAGCATCTAAGGAACAAACTTTTAATGTACCTGCCACTACTGCATTAGAAGCTTGAGCATCCTGACGTCTCAAAGCATACATACGTGCCTGACCTCTCCCTCTTTGACCTCCACCTCTGTTATAAGTTTGACCCCTACCAATTGTTCCTCTACCACTAGGACCAGATAAATTCCCAACAGATATGGCTGAGGATGAAAGCACTGGTGCTGCTAGACGCCAGCTACCCTGAACATAACCTCCCTTGGTTTTGGAACGATCCCTTTTAATATGCCCAGATTGACCACAACCATAGCAAGCTCCAGTAGCCTTGAAGCATAAACCGGAATGGTAACTCCCACACTGCTGGCAATAAGGTTTGACTAGTCTTGATTGATTAGAACCTTGTGTGCTAGATTGAGGAGTGCCTCCAATAGAAAGTTTTGGACTTGACACGCTCATTGGAGTGGATCCAGAAGAAGTTACCCCCACCAAATGACATTTGAGGACGAGCCTGAAAACCTGAAAAACTTCATTGATTGGGTTAACCATGATCAGCTTGGATTCCCCCTGAACTAGACCCACCAGAAAATTGGCCCTTCACCTAAGGCTTCTTACTAACATCCTTACAAGCATTCGTCTCTGCTATCCCAGCCTCAATTCCATAAGCAGAGTTTAGGACTTCCTTAAAAGACATGCGCCCAACTTCAAGCATTAGAATAGTGAACATTGGTTCTGCCAACCCACAAAAAAATCTACGAACTTTCATTTCTTCTGAACTCACTAAATAAGGGGCACTCTTGGAAAACCTAGTAAACTCCTTAGCATACTCAGTCACCGACATATTCTCTTGTGTTAGCCTTTCAAAGGCAATTGCATCCTCTGCTTGCTTATTAGCTGGATAAAAACGGGCAAGAAACTCTTCAGTGAACTCTTCCCAAGAGGGAGGTGGCAGTCCAGCTGCTTCCTTACTCTCTAGTAGGGACTCATACCAATATCTTGCAGAACCACGCAAACTGTATGATACTAACTCGACAGCCCATTCTTTAGTACACTTAAGAGCCCTAATAGCTTTCTTTGCATCTTCTAGATATTGTTGTGGGTCCTCATTTAAGGAGTCTCCATTGAAAGTAGATGGGTTTAACTTCAAATATTTTTCAATTGGTGGCTCTTGATCCCCAAACAGTTGATGAATTCTTTAAGGCTGAGGATTTGGAACATTACGAAGTACCGCTTCACCCCTATTTGGATTTGTTAAGGCTTGCAACACCGCATTTAGAGTCTGACTCATTCCTCTCATTTCAGCTATTAAGTCTGCTTGAGCTCCTTCAAATACAAGGTTCTTTTGAAATCTCTCACGGGGTATTTCTCCTTCGTGCCTATTAGCTATTCTGTGGCTTCTTGGTCTTTGTCAAAACACCCTCACTTGAGGAGGATTGGCCCCATTTGATTCAGCAGTATCAGGAGCGTGAACGGCTCAACTATGTTTCTTTATAGGTGGCATCTCCCACCTATTGAGTAAACAAGAATTGGAATCACAATGACATAAATATACTTAGGTTCTAAGAGACAATATGACAGCTATAAGGAACTACAAGAACAATGAACTAAGAACAACTTCCTATAAGCCTCTGGTAACATCACACTTTGTGAAAATGGGCCGGCTTCCATTTGCAAAATTGTGATTTTACTAAAGGACACTTGCTCCATATTACACAGGGAAACCTAAAGCTCTGATACAAATTTGTCATGGCCCAAATCCAACATGACTGGCGCTCAAGGGACACGTCCCTCAGCAAGCCAATTCACCAAAAATTTTTTTTATAGAAGAACGGACAGAGTCTCCTCTAATTCTTGAACATTACCAAAATAACATAAACGACGTGAGGACCCTGCCTATGACATATGGAGCATTTAACATAATTAGATTAATACAAAGGTTCTGTCACATGCAAATATGGCCCTTGGATAGAAGAAGGGCTCACCAAAAGAACTAAAAGCTACTAAGGAGCTGGTGGGATAGGACCTGAAGGAACACCTGTATCTGAAAAATATGAGAAGATGATAGGGTGAGTTTTACAACTCAGCGAGTAAATACTATATCTATAACACACACGAGGCAATACCAAGCTTACTTTGAAAATTTCTATTCCATTTAGAGATAGTGTGCTTATACAAAATAAATACATCAACATATAGATAAGTAGATAAACAATGAACTGAAACCGGATTCTCATTCCAGAAATCAAATCAAGTCCAATACCACACTTGGGCGGCTCCACCTTTCCTCTAGTGTGTCCTTACGGTATAACAGATCCAACGTGTGGCCTACACATTAGGCTAGCAACGCCCCTGCTAGCTGAGGTCTGAGCCAGATGCATCTAGGTTAACGTCATAACCGCCGTTAACTACGATTTTCTAGTCAGAGTCTCCCAAACCAATCCAAAGTAAAAACATACATAAC
>JASCZI010241891.1:692-17794 GCA_036250425.1 Stylosanthes scabra | reverse complement strand
GCCCCCCCCCCCCCCCCCGCCGCGGCATAGACCAATATTTGATCGATGACATTGGACTGAAAATAGATAAACCAGAGTTAGGAATATTATTAGATGAATTTTTTAGAAAAAAAAAAAAGAGGGAATCAAAGGCACTATGCTCACAGCGAATCTGTTTAGCTTCATTCTTTCCCCGCTTGGATTTTTAATGTTCTTCGAGTCAAGAACATAAAACTTTTTGCCCTTGAATTGAATCACATACAGCCACCAGTGAGATCCGTATAAAACGGGGGCAAACAGCTGTATTTGGAAGATGAATTAAGTTATCTTTAAATAACAGCAAGAGAAAAGTAAAATGCACACAAAATATAGTCAAAAATGCACCGAAACAATAAGGAAACTTAAGTTATTTGAAACACAGCAAGAGAAGACTAAAATGTACACACAATGTATTCTAAAATCCACCGAAATATTGAGAAACTTACATAACGAGCTCTCTTCATCTTATCTTTGTCAATATAATGCAGACCTTCGTTATTGTCATTTTTTGTCACTGTTCTAATTGAATATGGATGTTCTGTTTGTGTATCAAAGTAGTTATGATTATACGCTGCAAGCATATCATTCTGAAAATAAAGAGAAAAGCAGAAAATGTAAGTAACACGGTTACATTATATACCAAAAAGAAAATGAAGAGAATAGATTAGGGATGATACCAAAAGAAGAGGGGGGACACAATAGAACAAATCAGCAAAGAATTGCGCAGAAAAAATGAATAAAACAATCAACAAAATCAGAATTTTTTTTTTGCACTTACCACCAAATCCCTTTCAGCTTCTCGGTCCAATGACATGAAGTGGTCCCTCATTGCCTAATAAGCTTTGCCAGTTTTAAAGTTGAAAAGAAATTCGTACTGATTGTTATTTTTGCATTGTGTTGCCCAATTGTAGATCCGTGTCCTGCTAGTTTCAGGTTTCTGTGGGGTCTTTGCATTCTCTAATTCTCTAAGCTCTTCCCGCAATTTGAGGATTCTTTCAAGTTTCTTTTCAGCTATTTTCATTTGCATATCATTTATCTCTTTGTCAAGCCTATCAAGCGTCCCCTGTGTGTAAATAATTTCTTCTCCAAATTCTTGAGAACTTGGTTCCTTAACGGGACCAGCAGCTTTTCTCTGTTCAGCATGGATTTCCTCTTGCTGTGATTGATCTTGGCTCAGCAGGTCAAACGAAGGCGGTGTGAAATGCAAATATTCATCCAAGTCTGCCAAATCCCTCTCCGTCAGCTTTGCCGTCTCTGGCTCTCTTGGAACAGCCACAGATTCTTTGTCACCAAGCTTTTCCAATGCCAAAACAATCACAGGTTGTTTTTGTACAGATGTACTACAACGTAGTTAAATAAAAAAGAAACTAATATTAATCAAAAAAGAAATAAGTAAAAACATGAAAACAGCAAGATAAAACAGAGAGGTAAAAGGGAATCTAGATATTTGTGTGCATTTTGGAATACCATTTCGGTAGATTTCAACGTTTCTTACCTTTCAAAGCATTGTTGAACAATCAGAGGCTTCTCAATTGTAGTTTTTACAGATGTGGCGTCATCTTCTGCAGTGCTGCAATGAAGTTAAACCATTAACAAAATTTATATTAATAAAAGAAATAAGGGAACTTAAGTTATTTGAAAAATAGCAATAAAAGAGTAAAATGTACACAAAACGTAGTCCAGAATACACTGAAATAATAAGCCAACTTAATTCATTTGAAAAACAGCAACAAAAGAGTAAAATGTACACAAAATGTAGTCCAGAATCCACCGAAATAATAAGGCAACTTAATTCAATTGAAAAACAGTAACAAAAGAGTAAAATGTACACAAAATGTAGGCCAGAATCCATCGAAATAATAAACCAACTTAATTCAATTGAAAAACAGCAACAAAAGAGTAAAATGTACACAAATGTAGTCCATAATCCACCGAAATAATAAGCCAACTTAATTCAATTGAAAAACAGCAACAAAAGAGTAAAATATACACAAAATGTAGGCCAAAATCCACTGAAATAATAAGCCAACTTAATTCAATTGAAAAACAGCAACAAAAGAGTAAAATGTACACAAAATGTTATTACAGATGTAGAGGAAATATTTAGGTTCTTACGCCTTTTGTATTTCCGACAAATCTCTGAGTGTCAACTCTTGCTCTGGCACTTCTTCTTCTGGACGAGTCACAGGTTCTTCAAGATTTTTTCTGGCACCACATGTTGTTGAGTAGTACTACAAGGGAGAAAACTAATATTTAGTAACGGACTTTATTATGCAGTGTTGAATATTTTTTGTGTACAGATTCACTTACATTCTTTCAACAAGGTATGTCAACTCTGCTTCTTCTATCGCAGTATCCTATTCTTCAGCACTTTCAACCCCCATTGCAGCAGCAGGAACAATGTGCTTAGGAGGAGCCGTCTCTATTGTAGCATCAACAATCATAGCATTGTAATGAGTATTCTCTTCTTCAGCACTTTCAACCCCCATTGCAGCAGCAGGAACAATATGCTTAGGAGGAGCCGTCGCTATGGTAGCATCAACAATCATTGCATCGTGATGAGTATCCTCTTCTTCAATCCCCATTACAGCAGCAGAATCAGCATCCTTAGTAGGATCTTCTTGACTTTCAGTATCACCTAGAGGAGTGCTGCATGTGGAAAAGATAAAATAAATTATTGAAACAAATAAGTAAAATAAGTATTATATTATTTCTGCGCAATTTTTCAATTTTTACTTACATGTTTTCAATTTGTACATCACCAGAAAGGTTGACATTTACTTGACTAGAAGGGTCAGCAAGAGCGTCAATTGCGGCACCAGGATTCGCGTCTGCTTCACCGTGTTGAGGAGGCTGCAATTGTGCAGCATTAATGGCTTCATGCCTTTTCTTTGTTCTTCTTTCTATTCTGCCCACAATGTAAACAAGTATTACAAATAATCAGAAACAAATTACTCCACCTAAATAATACTCTAAAGTGCACCAAAATAACATGCTACACTCCACCGAAATACTATTCTACACTCCACCGAAATAAATTGTACCTAGATAAAATACTTACTTCTCGTCAATTGTGGCAGCAAGATTAGCATCTGCTTCAGCGTGTTGAGGAGGTTGCAATGGTGCAGCATTAATGGCTTCATGCCTTTTCTTTGTTCTTCTTTTTGTGCTGCCCACGCTGTGAACAAGTAATACAAATAATCAGAAACAAATTACTCCACCTAAATAATACTCTAAACCGCACTGAAATAATATCCTATACTCCACCGAAATACTATTATGAACTCCACCTAAATAACATGTTACACTCCACCGAAATACTATTCTACACTGCACCGAAATAAATTGCACCTAGATAAAATACTTACTTCTCATCTTCAGATATTGTTTTTTCTGAATCTGAATCTGATGCAGTTTTTTATTCAGATTCAGGTTTAGATTCTGATTCTGATTCGGATTCCATTTCTAGTTCAGATTCCGATGAAGATTTCTCCTCCTCAGTCTGCTTCCTCTTTCCAAGGATCTTCTGTGAAGGTCCTTCGATTTGCAATGACTTTGCGAGTGTGTTGTTCATGATTTCATTTTTTGTGGGCGGGATCTTTATCTTGGTTTTTATCTTCTTTTGTGTTCTTTTTGGCGTCCTACTTCTAGTTTGGTGGGCCAGACCCTGCAACATGAAATCACAAGGAGGGCATTCAAATCTGGAATTATGCAATCAAAACTAAACAAAACCTAATAACAACAAAGCTAAATCAAAATGCACACAAACACTAACCCAAAATCCACCGAAATAACAAGGAAGACATTCAAATATGGAATCTTACCATCAAAACTGAACTAAACCTAAGGGTAACAAAGCTAACTTAAAATGCACACAAGCACTAACCTAGAATCCACCGAAATATCAAAGAAGGAGCATACACATGTTTATTATTTCTATGGACTTTAGGGAATTCAAATATACTTACAGCTGGATCTTCGAACTCATATTTTATTCTTCGCTTCAACGTGTTATCTTTCCAGTACTCCAGCCATGGAGGTTGAGCATCAGCTTCTTCAGAATCCACCCCAAAATGTGTCTCTTGAAATAGATTATTAGAAGATAAAAGACACAGCCGTCGACACTCTTCGGATTCTTCTTTTTCATTTCCGTTATTCCATTCAGCAAGAAGCTATACACATGCCGCCCCCAATTCATCGCTCTCTGATTTGTCACATCAAGAATTGTTGGTAAAGTTGCTTTGAATTGTTGGGACACAAGATGGCCTTCTGCACATAGAGGATGAACGCTCTCTTGAAATTTGTGATGTCTTCTTCAGTATCCAGTTTTATCTGTGTCATCATATCTCTCAAATCTGCCAAAGACTTCTTTCTGAATTTGTCTGCAGCTTCATATTGTTCCCGAGGCACTTCCTTCTTGAGCATTTTCTGTCGATATAGACCTCCCATTGCATTCAGTCCCAAAGCATGCCCAACTTTGGTAGCATCAACTTTAAACCTTCCTATATTAGTCCTGATGGTGTTGTCCGGTATATGGAAGCTATCCACCAGTTCCATCATGATCAGATTGCTGAAATTATAGTTTGACACATTTTCTGCCAGTGCACCAAACCCCATCTCGTGCACAAGAGCCTTTTTCTGATTTGAAAAGCCTATGTAGGTCTTGGCAAGTTCAGAAGGGCTGCACCTGGTCATGTGTCCTTTCTGCAGAAGTTGGAAAACATAGGTTAGATAGTTGAACATAATCTAAACTCCACTGAAATATAATTCAAGCTTAACATAATATTGGACATCGGTTTGTTTCTTCTTTTCCTTTTCCACGGCAGTTTTTCTTCCCATCTTCTCTATAGAATACAAGTGTACACAAGATGTTAGATAGAATGTACACAAAAGAAAAACCAGAATGCACCGAAATAAACAGGGGACAAGTAATGAATTTAAAACACAAGAAAATGTAACAGCAACAAAGCTAACTCAAAATGCACACGAACACTAACCCATAATCCACCGAAATAACAAAGAAGGCATTCAAATCTCGAATAGCGAAACCAAAACTGAACTGAACCTAACAGCAACAAAGCTAACTCAAAATGCACACAAACACTAACCCAGAATCCACCAAAATAACAAAGAATGCTTTCAAATCTCTAATAACGAAATCAAAACTGAACTAAACCTAACAGCAACAAAGCTAACTCAAAATGCACACAAACACTAACCCAGAATCCACCGAAATAATACAGAAGGCATTCAAATCTCGAATAATGAAATCAAAACTGAACTAAACCTAACATCAACAAAGCTAACTCAAGATGCACACAAACATTAACCCAGAATCTACCGAAATAATATAGAAGGCATTCAAATCTTGAATAACCAAACCAAAACTGAACTAAACCTAACATCAACAAAGCTAACTCAAGATGCACACAAACACTAACCCAGAATCCACCGAAATAACAAATAATTCTTTCAAATCTCGAATAACGAAATCAAAACTGAACTAAACCTAACAGCAACAAAGCTAGCTCAAAATGCACACAAACACTAACGCAGAATCCACCGAAATAATACAGAAGGCATTGAAATCTCGAATAACGAAACCAAAACTGAACTAAATCTAACATCAACAAAGCTAACTCAAGATGCACACAAACACTAACCCAGAATCCACCGAAATAACAAAGAAGGCATTCAAACTAGAATAACGAAACCAAAACTTAACTAAAGCTAATAGCAACAAAGCTAACTCAAAATGCACACAAACACAAACCTAGAATCCACCGAAATAATACAGAAGCCATTCAAATCTCGAATAATGAAACCAAAACTGAACTAAACTTAACATCAACAAAGCTAACTCAAGATGCACACAAACAATAAGTCAGAATGCATCGAAATAACAAAGAAGGCATTCAAATCTCGAATAACGAAACTAAAACTGAACTAAACCTAACATCAACAAAGCTAACTCAATATGCACACAAACATTAAGCCAGAATCCACCGAAATAACAAAGAATGCTTTCAAATCTCGAATAACGAAATCAAAACTAACCTAAGAATGCTTTCAAATCTCGAATAACGAAATCAAAACTAACCTAAAATGCACAAAAAGAATAACGAAGTGGTTTCAAGTGAAAATAATGAAAATGTAGTAAAATGCAAGTGTTTATTGAAGTTTACCTTTCGATTTCAAGTGTTGTAGCTGCTGTTGAACGTTTTCGTAGCTTCTGTGACCTTCTGTTGATTTTCTTCCTTCTATTTTTCAACGTCTTCGATTTCGATTTGATGATTTTAAATCCAGTATTCGTTGCTTCTCTTCCGAAATTGATGGATTTCAATTGAATTTGGGTGTTTTTGATGAATTTCGAACGTTTCTGAGGCGGTTTCTTAAGTGCGTGTGAGAGTGAATGAGTAGGTTACGTTTTGCGAAAGCAATTGTTTGTTAAGCGCGTGTTCACGCACTTGGATGGTGAGAGTGGGGTACTAAGGATGTTATTGCAAATTTATTTGATTAACCACGAAGCATGATTGAAAATAAAATTATTGAAAAAGAATATTTTATCCATTATTTTTAAAGGTCTCGTGGTATTAAGGAAAATTTGTGAGCCCCTCATAAAATGCTGTATAAATATTCTAAAACAATCATCTAAAATAAAAAAAAATTTATCAACCGATAAATTAATGCTTTAGTTAGTTTTAAATTTATAACTTTTGTTACACGTGGATTTCACCTTGTAATTTAAAAATGATTTTCTATAAGGTTATTGACTAGAGTTTTATCGAAATTTCTTTTAGAATAATTTTATTTGCATACCAAAATCAGCCTCCATATTAATGCACAAATACAAACATATTTTAACTCACTTTAAATGCATATTTTATTTTTCCATAATGTATTATACATTGCTTATTTTGAGGCCGATTTTACTAATTTTTTTTAAAGATTTCATTGAACTAAGGAAAATTTGTGAGGCTCAGATTAGATGTTTATATAAGGAAATTTATCACATGTTCCGTTATATTTTTATGAAACAAAATGTTTCACTCTGCAAGCAGTTGAGATATAATACAAAAAAATTTAATGGCGCAGATCAAAGGATATGGATTATTGTGTACACGGGCAAAGGTCGGTATAGGTGGTCTTGTGACCAGTTCAGTAAGTGAGTGAGAAATAAAATTGGGGGCAGCTTGTAAGTGAGTTGTGGGTGGGAACCGTGGGATGAATTTGGGCCATAGGAGAGATGAGTAAGGTGGGCAACTTCTAAGAAGACAAAATTATTGAATTCGATGATGAAATATAAATGAAGTACAAAAAAAATAAAAGTGATGAAATATAAACGAACAAGAAGAATATATATATATATATATATATATATATATATATATATATATATTAATATTACATTAAATTAATTTTAAAATATCAAATAATTTAATTTAAATTAATTACATATCATTTAGTATTATTTTAAAATGTTCTATTGTTTTAATATTTGTATTACATAGATGAAATGTGTTCAATATTGTTTATTAATTAATTTACTTATGGGTTATAGATATACATAAATTAAATATTTTATGAATAAATAAGTAGAAATTTGATGTTTATTTCCATAATGGTTGTGCAGGAAAAAAAAACCAATTATTTATGTCTTTTAGTACCATAAAATTAAGTAGCTTACTTGTTGAAATTTTTTTTTCATCCTTATATCTTATTTAAGGTATACTTTAGATTTTTTTGCTTAATTACTCTGCTATCTCCTACGATTTCATCAAATTTTTAATTAGATCCTTATACTTTTTTTGTTTTAGTTAAGTCCTTATACCATTTTTTAAATTTATAATTAGGTCCCTATTAATAACAAATATTAAAAGAAAATATTTACAAAATGTGAATTTTCTATTATTCTTGCATTTTGCACTTTACATAAGGCTTATACTCACGTAAATATATTTTTCATTTACCTTTTTCATCAATATTATTTAAAAATATTCTCAACTTGTATAATCAAAGTCTTATATCTTTAGGAAGGTTAAAGTGTGTTAAAGAAAAGGAATAATATTTATTTTATCATTCTAAAATAGATAAAAATGTCATATTTTGCGAGTTAGCCCTAGTTTTTGTGATATCTTCAATTTAGAAATGAAATCATTCGTTAATTCTAACATTTTCGTCACGAAAGGGACCTAAATACAAAATTTAAAACAATATATAAACCTAATTGAAAAGAAAAAAATATAGGAACCTAATTAAAAATTTCACGAAACTATAAGTCCTATAGATAAATTTAACCAATTTTTTTATAGGCATGTAATTACATTTGTAATATTAAGAACATGTGAAAAAATTTATTTTTGTCAATTTTTAAGAAAAATAAATTCCACTCATTAGTTGGATCAAACTTTTATACCACTCTATAGCATATTAAAGATATATTTAGTTTATAGATTTTTTAGAAACTTAGTTTAGTTTATAATATAAAAAATTATCTAAAAAAAATAAAAAGTTATAATAATATAAATAAAATGTGCCGTATGAAAAATCTATCTTCATCAACTTTATAAAAATATATTTCACTCGCTCATTTGAATTTATTACTCTAGATAAATGCATATTTACTAAAATGTTTAGAATTAAAATAATTCTAAATAAATTTGTTATTGATTATTCAGAATATAATTAAGATTTAATGATAAATAATAATGTCAAAAATGAGAATGAGAGATAATATATAACAAAAAATAAGTAATTTTTAAATAATTATTCAGTTATATAAATAAAATTTAATTATAAGTATTTTTAATTATAAATAATCCTTAAATTCATCATAATATTATTATTATTATTATTATTATTATTATTATTATTATTATTATTATTAGGCTTTAGGGAATAGTCCACCTACTTCACTATTTTATTAGTGTGGCTTTTCTTCAGCAGACCAGCATGTTTCACAAACACAAACAGAATTATTCCCAAAATTTTAGCAGGTCTTAAAAATTATTTTCTTCTTTTAACCCTTAATTTTGAACATTTCATCTTCACTATAAGACAAAGTTTCACCTGGAAGAAGTACAAGTACACGTCATGTTCCATTTTCTAACATCTTCCTATAATTTAATCCTTATTTTCCTTACACATCTTGAAGAATTCAACGTCTGTCTTCTTCGTGTTGACTTCGTGGGCGTAATTGATTTCCCATTGCTGGCTTGCTGCTGCTTCCAGTCTTCCACTTTTGTCAAAGGAGCAGAGTTTTCAAAAGCCCCACTATGACATGCGTTCTTGTTCCAATTGCTTATCTCAAATTCTAAATTTAATTTTTAAAAATTAAAGGAGAAAAGAAAAGATTAAATAGTCTTGGAAATTTCTTTGGAAAACATCTCAAGTGAAAAGGAATATAATAATTCTATGCCTCATGTGGTGTACCGTGTAATGTAATCTCATCTCATATCACTATCTCATACTGCAATTCCCATCACTTAGCGTGAGAAAAAAAAACAAACATGGCGTCGTTGCTCAATGAAATTCAGAGATGTATGAGGCAAGCACATGTATGGAAGCTTGTTGGTCTGGCTTCAACAACAGTTGGACTATCATGTTATGCTCTCAGCTCCTCCTTTAACCGTCTCTTTGGAAGCTGGAACTTTCTGAAAATCTTTATCTATATTCTTTCCAGTGTCATCATTTGTTTCTTGATTTTATCTGCAAAGCGATGGCAATGCTCAACCACTTTGCGATTCAAAGCTCATCTGTCTTTTCTGGCTTTGACAATAACTGCCATCTATTCGTTTTTCCTGGATAAAGATGTGAACGGAAAACCAGATGTTTGCAGCCTAATTTCTTGTGCTTCCTTTGCAGTTATGTCTCTTTGCTTGTCGAAGCAGATACACTTCGGATTTGAAGTGGATCTATTGTATTTCTTCTTGGGAGCTTTGATAGTACAACTCATGAAAATACATTTGTTTTTAGGTATCTTTGGAGTGGGATTCAGCTAATTCCTCATCATTCTACGTTCCTCTCTAGATTCAGAAAATGAGCACCATAGACTGAATGATCAGTATCACTCAGTTGTGCAAGTTGACTCAGATTCCCAGCAACAATTCATAGCTTGTATGGAGGCTCTCAAGTCATGTGATTGGGAGCTAATGAATATGCTATCCAATTATGCAAAAGATTACATCAAGAACCTCCTTGAATCCAACTATCATCAGGACCATGTCTTGGTTGACGCCAACCAGGTGATTGATGCGCTGCCATTAAACATCATCAATGACCTTCAAGAAGCAGTGAAGTTCATGCTGGCTAATGGATTTGAGAAGGAGTGCTGCGATTTGTACAGCAGTAGCCGAAGTGAATACATAGAAAATTTCGTATCCAATTTAGTGTTTAAACTGCCAGATATTGTGAATGTTGCTGAGGTTGAATCAATTGCTCTTGAATTTGAAGTTCGGAATTGGATTAGCACTTCCAATTTAGCTTTGAGGTTCTTGTTTCCCAATGAAAGAAGACTATGCCAGCGTATCTTCTTGGGCTTCACCTCGGTTGCAGATACCGTATTCACTGAAATTTGCAGGGAATTCACGATACGTCAGTTAAATTTTGCAGATTGCTTTACATTTGAGAGCTCTAACTTCAAGACATTTGAAGTTTTTCCCATGAGCGTAAAAGTATTCATGGCATTGCATGACTTGATTCCAGAGTATGAATCATTGTTTTCCGAACAATTGTGTGATTCAATTAGAAATGAAGCTATCAACACTTGGAAGAGACTGGGAAAAGCAACCAAAGGGATTTTCATGGAGTTGGAAGATTGGATTTGCAATGATAAAACCATATCAGATGTTCCTGGGAGCCTTTATCCAATCTGCAGCAAAGTGATAGAGTGCCTTAATGCTGTCTATAAAGCTTGGGTCATCCTTCCCCTTGAGAATTTTTTCGAAGAGCACCCAATGGTTGTTTACAGGAAGGGAAGCCCTTCTTCATTCTTTATCCAGTTGATTAGGATAACAGAGCTTCTAGAGACACATTTGGAAGTCAAGTTCAAAAGCTGCCCGGACCGTGCTCTGCGCTACATTATAGCAATGAATAATATAAGGCACGTTGAACAGAATGCAAGGAAATGGAATTCGGAAACAAGACCTATGTATAATAGTGGCATGATTAGAAAATTGAATGCAAAATTCAGACAAAACCTCGAAGACTATCTAAAAGTGTCATGGGATGAGGTTATTGGGCTTTTGAAGCTGGGCAATAATGAATCATATTCTGTGGAATGTATGAAAGAAAATCTCAAATTGTTCAACTTGCACTTAAAGGAAATATGCAGAGTTCAGTCTACATGGTTTGTCCTTGATAAGAGGCTAAGAAAAGAAATAAGAGAGTCCATAAATAATGTGTTGTTGCCAATATATGGAGTCTTCATTGGAAAGTTATATAATGTTCTTGGTTCACATGCCAATGAATATATTGAGTACTCAATGCTTGACATCGATGCTCTGCTCAATGATTTGTTTCGAGCATAACTCAAGAGATAGGGTGTGAAATTGTAATTAAAAAAAAAAAAAAATCATTATGGACCTTATTACAAGGAAGATTATAATTATCTTGGTTGTTTTATTTACTTGTATTTTTTGTTTCCATCTGATATTAACTAACTTTTTAAAAGTTATCTTTTTTATTTTAAATTCTAATTTCTATATCTAAACCTTTTAATTCTATGATTATCTATCAGTTTTCTTTATTTATGTAATCAATTATCCTCCGAGTCCTAACGAAGAACTAGTACTATTATTATATCTATGGTTTATCCATACAGATGAGTTACAAATTGACACATGGTATTAGTGAATTCATATCATCATAAAATCTAGAATGTAGATGATCTATTTGAAATTGTGTTTCTTATGCATGATTGAGAATAGTTGCCACAAGCACTATCAGAGTATCAATTTTCTTACTTCTATGCCAAAAATCATATATATACCTCTTCAACTAATTGGATCAACAGGTGGATTTTACAAGCAGAATGAAAAAAAAAATAAAAAAATAAAAAAAACCTTATTTGATCCTAATAAATTTACATTAAGCCTAATTATAATAGTTAGACAAACTCTTCAACTCTATTCTTTTGCTATAAGATAACCACACAACTCAAGTGCATCATGGTAGAACAGCTTCAATTGCCTCCACGAAACAAATCATTGAGTAGAGCATCAATGTCATACAATGAATACTCAATGTACTTATCTGCATCAGAACCAAGAAAGTTCTGCAACTTACCAATGAAGATTCCATAGCTTGGCAACAAGATTTCCTCTATGGACTCTCTTATTTCCTTTCTTAGCTGTTCATCAAGGACAAACCATGTAGACTGAACCCTGCATATTTCCTTAAACTTCACATTGAACAATTTGAGACTCTCCTTCATAGATTCCACTGCAGTTGGGTCTCCACCTCCATGCTTCAAAAGCCCAATAACCTCATCCCACGAGCTTCTTTGATAATCTTCAAGATTCTGTCTTACCATGGCATTATTTTCATCGATGGCGCCATTCAGCTTCGGGAAAATCGTGCTCATTTTCGATTGAAACTCTATTATCTTCTGCTGTATATACCTCTGACTATTCATCATGAAAATACAGCACTCAGCAGGATCAGTATATTTCTTAGACTCAATCTCCACATGACTATTTAACATCTCTATTATCCTATTAAACTGATCAGAGAATGAAGAACAAGGAGCACTTCCTTCTTCATCAGCAACCATTGCAAGGCTGATGGCTGTCCAAGCTTGGCAAATTTCCCCCAGGCAGTTCATCACATCCCAAGAGATTATCGGATAGAGCCCGCCATAAAAACATGTCATCTCATTCTCATTGCAAATCCAATCCTCTAGCCTCTCAAGAATGTCCATAGTTGCTTTCTCCAACCTCTTTCTAGTGTTGATGTATTCATTTCTTATTGAATCTCCAAGTGGCCCGGGCCCGGGAAACAGCGACTCAATCTCTGGAATCAAGTCATGAAATGCTTTGATCACTCTTGAGATCTTGGAAAACAATTCAATTTTATTGGAGCGAGCAAGTTCAACTGCTTGATTAACAGCAGAATCTAGTACGCGAATCACCAACGGCCTACAAATTTCCATCAAAGCAAGATTCATAGCTTCCGTGTAGCCCAAGAAAACTCTCTGGCAGAGTGTTATTTCACTTGGAAGCAAAACCCCCACAATTACCTTTGAAACTTTAGTCCCTTCCCTAATCTCATGATCAAAAAACTTTGTTCCCTTCTTAGCAGTTTCCGGAGATTCAAGGTTCGGCTGCAATCCTTTTAGATATGACAGGCAACTTGTTAAGCACGCCATGCGAAATTTGCTGTACTCATTGCAACATTCTTTGTCGAAGCCTGCGTCGATCATGAGCTTAACTGCTTCTTGGAGGTTGTCAATCATGTCTGGATGAATTGCATTGATCACAAAGTTGGAGGCATCGATTTCTTCGGATCGAAGGTATGGTCCCAAGTAGTTACAAGTCGGGTCGATCACCGTGGAGTTATTAGTCCTAATCACTTTCATATAAGCAGTGAGTTTTGTCATGATTAGAGAAATATCTGTTGTCGATTCTTGTGATTCTGAATCGACTTGTTTCACGGCTTCTTCTGAATCCACTTGCATGTCTTCTTCTTGTTCATGTGAATCTACATCCATTTGTGAACCTGAATTCACTTGCACAGCTTCTTGAGAATTTGAATCCATCTTCTATGAACAAGTTCTTCAATTTTGCTCAAAACTTAAAGTGAAACGCTGCTTTACACTCTGTTATCTGCTACAAATGTTACGTGAATCAAATATTGTCAAAAAACAAGGAATTATCTAAATCAATAAATTTCATATGATTATTTTTTTTTTATTGATTTGTCACAAGAACTGAACAATAACCCTTCAATTGGTTAAGCAGCCTAATAAACTACTCGACCATCCCAAGTTAATTATAAATTTCACACGATTTCATTTTATGTTAAACTAAAATTCAGAATAAATTAAATCAATGCATATCAGATCAGACACTGAATTTTATTATTTATGGAACTATATTAGCCTTGGATAACATGATACTACGCATACAGAATACAGATAAAAAAAAAAAAAAAAGAAATTGAAAGTTTGAACAAATACCAGTTTATTTCGAAAAGTTGGTTGAAGGATGGAAGAGGAGTTGACTGAGAATTGATTACTGAGTTGCAGATGAAATTCTTGCAGCAAGAGTTATGTATGCAGTTAGTGTGTTAACTGTTGAGTTTTGTGAAATTTGAAATTTCTATGATTATTCTTGTCACTTGCAATATATGTCTTTCTTCGGATTCTACACGAAATTTCAAGGTAGACTTGGTGCGACTTTTTCTTTTTCTTCATTTTTTTGAGTTTGTTAAGAATTGGAATAACGACAAATTTCGACGTGTAGTATTGGAGGAATGACTTGGCCAATGCCCATGTGCAGGTAAAGACACTTGCACCACCACGGTGGTTTTAATGTTTTTTCCTTTAAAAAAATTAAATAGTAAATTTTATAACAATTTAATTTTAATATACAAACAACAACAACAAAGGTTAAATAATTTTACATGTATATTCAATTAAATTATTTAAATAAAAAATAATTATTTTTATATTAATCACATGAATGATATTTAAAAGATTTATAACTATCAATACATTAAAATTTGACAATTTTATATGAATAATATTGCATATATAAGTTTTTTCATAAATCTTACCAAATTATTAGTGTAATCTTAACAAAACTCATTATCATCACTTAAAGGATATATAACACTCTCATCACACACTTAAATTTTATCGTATAACATTTGAATTTACTTGATAAAAAAATTTACATAAATTATGACTCAAATTTTATATGTTAAGATTTTATTTTTTTTGTGCTTAAAATTTTTGTGCTAAATTTTATTATTTTTGTGCTTAACACATGAGTTTATTAAATATAAAAACACATAAATGGATATAAAAATATATGAAACCTAGATTTTTTAAAAAAAAATTATACGTATATCATTTTTCATCCTATAAAGGTTTATTACTTTGATGAAAGAGAGTAAATGACAAGAGAATGTGATTATTGATACGAGGCTTTGTTTACGATGGTTAAAGTATTAGTAATTCTTTAAGAATTATGAAAAAGATTTTAAATATGTGATTGTGGTTATTTTTAAAATAAGTGGTTTTACCAATCAAGTGGTTAACCAAGTAAATTTAAAATAATACCACAACTCTCACCTAAAAACACGTATATACATGTGCTCATTGTAACCAACCACTCTCCCACGCACTAATTGAAACGAAAACGTAACGAACCACGTACTTTTTCACTCTCATCACCACTCTTCACATTCACGAACATTCAATTCCTCCTCGTCCTCCTTCGTCAACGTCGTCTTCTTCATCCTCCATCGTCGTCGTCGTCCTCATCATCATTATCATCATCATCATCATCATCATCATCATCTTCTTCTTCTTCTTCTTCTTCTTCTCTATTTTATATTGATGTTGTTGTTGTATGTTGTTGTTGCTACTACTGTTGTTGTTGTTGTTGATGTACATAAATATGAAGCAATAATGCATATAAATAGAAAGCAACATTGCGCAGAAACAGAAAGCTATAATGCGCAGAAATAGAAAGCAACATTGTGCAGAAACAGAAAGCAATAATGCACAGAAAGAGAAAGCAATAATGTGCAGAAATAGAAAACAACATTGTGCAGAAATAGAAAGCATAAATGCACAGAAACAAAAAGCAATAATGCGCAGAAATAAAATAATCTTCTTCTTCCTTCCTTCCTTCCTTCATTCTTTTTTCCAGGTCTAATCTACATCATCACGTTCAACATCATCATCATCATCATCACCATCATCATCTCCTTCTTCTTCTTCTTCTTCTCTGTTTTCATTGTTGTTGTTGCTGATGTTGATGTACAGAAATATGAAGTAATAATGTACAGAAATAGAAAGCAACATTGCGCAGAAAAAGAAAGCAACATTGCGCAGAAAATAGAAAGCAATAATGCGCAAAAATCAAAAGCAATATTATGCAGAAACAGAAAGCAATAATGCGCAGAAATAAGATCTTCTTCTTCTTCCTTCCTTCCTTCCTTCCTTCTTCCAAGTCTGCATCTGCATATTCTTCTTCTTTTTCTTTCCTTCCTTCTTCCATGTCTGCATCATCATCATCATCATCATCATCATCATCATCATCATCATCATCATCTTCTTCTTCTTCTTCTTCTTCTTCTTCTTCTTCTTCTTCTTCTTCTTCTTCTTCTAACAACAGAAAACGAAGAAGAAAATGATGATGAAAGTTGCAGAACGAAATCCAACAACAGAGGAAGCCGAAAACAATGATGAATCACGCAAATAAAACTAAGAAAATGAAAAACGAAAAGCAACAGATTTGATTGGTTATTTGCTTGGTTAAAACACTTGGTTTGGCGTTATATTAAGGGAAAAGAGTGCGTGTTTAAGTTTGCTTGGTTAACCACTTGGTTGGTAAAACCACTTGTTCACCTAGAATTATTGTTTCTAATACAGAATAATTATACACAACCAAGCTTTTTTAACAACCAAGTCTAACCAAGTCACCACACCTCACGCGCTTCTCATTAATAGGGTATTAGGTTTTTCGGTTTTTTTGAAATCACAAATCCCTGATTTGTCTCCTTCCTCTTTTATCACAAATCCCTACGTTTTCATTCTGCAACTACATGTGTTTTCATTCTGCAACTTTTTTCAGTGTTGTTACAACGATGAGGAGAAGAACGACGATCATGATGCCATTGACGAGAAAAAAGAAAGATGATACAGTGAGGTAGAAGGAAGAGGAAGAAAATGAACAAAATAGAGGAGGAGAACAAGAAGATGATGATAATGAAGAAGAATAATAAGATGAGTACATTTGAGTACATTTCAGTGGTAACTTCCAATAATCCGTTTATGTTTTCATTCAAAACCGTTTCTACTTTCATTTAAAATCCGTTTCTGTTTTCATTAAAACTCCGTTTCTCTTTTCATC